>JAOQIF010000928.1:1924-34134 GCA_026260285.1 Colletotrichum sansevieriae
CAGTTCAGCCTTTTGAGGCTGAAATCGACGCTAATTGGGATCTTTTCGACCTTTCTGAGCCAATCAGCGATTTTCCTGGATTTTCTGAGGATTTATTTAATATAAATTCCTTTGAAAATCAAGTTAACTCCCCTGCTGAGATTCTACCCTCTACCCCTCTACAAACGCCTAAAGGTAGGCCTATCCAGACCCCTAGAAGGTCTCCTAGGCTTGAAACTCAGATCCAATCCCTCTCAGTAAGTTAATATAATTTATTTATTTAATTATATATTTAAATATACTAATATATAGAAGCCTCCAGAAAAATCTAAGTATATAGACGTTTCTGGAGAGATTCGAGCTGGATATGAGTGTAAAAAGTATAAGAGAGGCTTTTTAACCTCTATAGCTTTGAAAATGCATAAGAGATGGGCTGAAAAGCAAGGCTTTTGTAAGAAGTACTTTTAGTTAGAAACCTAGAGCTAGAGTGTCTTTTTTACGCTAAATATACTATCGTTATTGGTTTTCTAAGTATATATACTTTATATATCAAAAGTAGAATTTTATATAATTATCTAAGATTTATTAAGAATTTTTAAGATTTAAAGAATATTTTATTATTATTTTCTATTCGGGGGTACTTAAAAAGACTTAGCAATCTTAAAGGTATAAAAGTAAGAAGGTTTATTTAGTTAAAAGCTATTATATTATACTTTAATAGTTTTTTTGATATGTAGTTATGTAGTATGTAGTATACTACATACTACAACTACAGTAGTATGTAGTGTAGTTGTAGTATAGACCTTTTCTTTGTAGTATACTACATACTACAACTACATGTAGTCTGTAGTATTGTAGTACTGTAGTAAGCAATGCTCTGCTCCTTAACCAAAGAGGTCTTTCCTAAGAGATTCTTATAATACTTAGTAATAATAACGTTTTATTAAGCTATATTACTAAATAGACCTTAGATTAAAGAACATACTAATTAGTTATAAGTTTTATAGGGAGTTATAATATATAATAAAGCTAAAGATATCTTAGCAATAATTATAAAATTAATTACTAGGGAGCTATAAAAGTCTATCCTTGAACTAAGCTTAAGTCTATACTATATATAAGTCTAGCTACTAAATAAATCTCCTTATACCTTAGGTTAAGCTAGATTAGTCTAACCTAAAAGAATTATTTAGCCCCTAAGTTTTTTTTAGATATTTTAATCTTCAATAATCCTTATCTTATTAATTTTTAACTTATACTATATTTCTTTTATACTGAATAAAGCTTATTACTTTTATATTATTCGATATATAAATACGTCTGGGTACTAAATATATTTATAGAATAACCCTAACTTCTATATCTTTAATATTGTATAATATCAAGTCTCTCTTTAAATAGTCTTATCTGTAAGACTAATATAAATAGGTTATTACTCTTAAGTTAAGAAACGATTAATTACAATTCTTGATTCTTATATAATATCAATACTGTATTAAGTTATATTTAACAATCTAGTTTTATTAAAGTTTATTATGTCTAAATTTAATATAATTATGAAGCTTTTAGTATCTTAGTTAATTATTAAGTTCGTAGTCACGCTATAGCCCGTTTATAAAAAGACTATAATAAATTTAATTAGTTTATGGGTATAATTTAGGAAATACTATATAGGTATTTTAACCTATGCTCTCTACTAGTTGAGAAAAATAATATAAGAACCCTATAGATTCATATTACTCGCAAGTAAACCCTTATATAAAGTTAGATGCGCGCCGCACTAGGGCTAATCATATTAGAGCTAAATGGGCTACTAAGGCTCTTATAGCCTAGAAACGCCCTCGCAAAACCTCTAATAAAGTAAAAGCTACTATATGAGATAACTCCTTAACCTAAAAGGTTAACCCTTTAGTAAGGTAAATACTATTATATAAGAGATATCTCCTTACCTAAAGAGGTCTTTCCTAAGAGTTCCTTATAGCTAGAGGTATAAGAAACTCTATTACTATATAGAGGGCCTTATGCCTCTACTTCTTCTTTGTTTAACCTATAATAAGTCTTATTACATCTTAAAGATATTAGCACTAGACCTTATATATAAAAACGCTAAGCCTATATAAGGCACGTCCTTTAATACAAATAACGCGCGAGGGATTACTAGAGAGTTTAGTATTAATATAATTAATAAAACCCGCTCCTTTATTAACTACTCTATTATATATAGAGAGTATATTATTAATATAGCCCTTAAGAGGGCTCTCTTTAATACCCCCAGAGGGGATACTTATAATTGTATTATAGCTAAATAAGTAGACTTAATAGTAGAAGCTACGTAGGTTCTTATATACCCTATAGAGTAGCTCTTCTTTAAGTAGGTCCTCCGTACTATTAAGGTAGAGGTAGCCTAGGCCTATTAGGGCATAGATATTAGTAAGTGTAGCTTATACTAACTAATAGAGAGAGCGTTACTAATAATAATATAGCTATAAAGGTGTTAGCTAAGCCGATTAAATAATAGGACTACTAGTAGATAAAGTAGTAATAGTGGCGGTATTTAATAGTAGCGCGGGTAGTGCGCGAGAGGGTAAGTCGATAGTTTTATAGTTAGTAATTAAATAATTAAAAACTATATTATTATTAAAGTATAAAGTTAAAGATCGTGAGGCTATTTAGTGGGGAATATATACGTGTAGCTATAGTTAGGAGAGGTAGTTAGTAATTATAATTACGTAAGTAAAGGCTATATATTATTAGGAGGCGCGGAGTTAGAAGGTCTATTATACTTAAGGAGGTAAAATCATTATATAGTAGCTAGAGGCCTTTAGTTAATTATTAATGTTATATTATGATACTATATTCTTTATATTTTTAATATAACTAAATATATAAAATAAACTTTATTAACTTAAAGTATTATAGTAAGTATATTAAGTATAGTTTATCTAACTATAGTAATAATATTATAGTAAATATTTATTAATAATTCTTATTATTATTTTAGCTATAGTTATTAATTGATTATAATAAGTTGTTATTTTAAGGAATAAAAAATAGTAGAGCAAAAAGAGTAAGAAGCTGGAAAGGCTCTAGAGATTCTTTAAACTGAATTAATAATTTCTTTAGATTATTTATTCTATCTCTAAAAGTATAAGAGATTTTTAAAAAGGTATAGTTTAAATTTAGTTTCTTATAGAATATAATTTATAAAGAAATAAAAAGGTAAGGAGTAAGCTCTTAAGCTATAAAGGTTTTATATTATAGCTAATCCATTATTATAAAATACACTTAATAAGTTAGATTAACTTCCTTTAAGTAAAGACTTAGATCTAGATATCTCTATTATTTTAAGTTTTCTAAAGGTTCTTAGTTAACCTTTAATATTTCGAACTACATAAAAACTTAGAATTTTATAATCTATTTAATCATAGTAATTAGATTATTAACTAGAGTTAAATAAATTAGATCTAGTTTGTATATTTCTATTTAAATATACATATTATTTATAATTTATCTATTATTTATTTTTCTTGATATATATAGAGCTTAATTTATATATGTTTAAGATTAATAGCTAGTTTTTATATATTATCTTTATATCTATATCCTTTTTACTTAATAAGATATTAAACTTACTGTTAACTTTAATGTAATTAATAATTTATTTAACTTCATATTTTGTTTATTTAATTCTATAATAATTAAGTTATTTATTCAAGATCTTTATAATGTTAATTTAAAAAGTAAAATATAAAAAACTACGTAGTATTTTATAATATTTAGTAATAAAATCTTATAGTTAATATTTAACATCTTCTTAATAATTTAAAATTATTTAAGTTTCTTATAGTTTAATTTATTACTTAATAACTTTATTTTAATATTTTACTATACAAAGTATATATTATTTCTCTGTTCCAGAGTTAGTTCTTTAACTCTTTTCTTATTAATATATTTATATATATATTTATATATGAAATTTAAGGTCTTTGGGGAGTTCTAACTAGATTTCTTAAAGTTTCTTAATATGCTTTAGGCCTGCGCGCACAGCTAGGCTAACGTTGCGCCCGACTTGCACTGCAAGTTCCGGACCCTACAATCTAACAACTCCAACAACCATTTTGGACTATCATTACCCATTATATAGTCCTTACTTGATTAATACCTATTGGCATAACTATTCTCTTAATGTTACACATAAGGTAAATGCCTCTGTTGTTGCTCAGTGACAATAACTAAGCCTTCTTATGCTTTGTTGCCCATGCACACCACTCTTCATGCCTGGTGCTTCTCGGACGCCCAGTTGTGCAGACATGGACTATGGGATAGGTGTTAGCTTGAATGTGTTTATATCCGACGCAAGCTGGCACTCCCTAGAAGCTATGTACGATACATGTCTTCTGTCTTGGGTTGTGCTTTAGTGCCACGACCAGACTTCCGCGTGCCCGTTCGTTGCAGATGTGTTCCATTGCCATTGCCTTGCATTTTCACTTGTCCTCCAACTCAAACCAACATACTATTCATCCAAATCAGGCGGCTCGGGAGGCAAACTCAATCGATGTGCGGAGGATTTCTCTGATTTCGGTAAAGGGGACACGAATATAGCTGGACCTGGAAAGCCCCCATCCAGTGGGGGGAACCAGTTAGCCATAGAAGCAAACGAGTAACAGGATGGGACGGGATGGTGAATTGATTGACTGAACAAATATTTGCTGACGTACCTTGCGACCCTCCTGCCTCCCCTTCTACCACGTCTCTTGTCCTGTCGCTTGTTGCTGACGGGATCGGAGAAGTGCCACGGTTGCAGGGTGATGTTGGCATTTGGTCGAGTGACGCTCGCCCAGCTCATCGCGCACTTGACCCTTTCGTTCTTGACATCCCACACCCAGACGGCAACAAGACAATCATTGAGTCTGACGCCGGCGATGTCACGAGGGTTCTGGCGGTCGTAGGGAATCTTGACTGCAATTACGGCGCGAACTTTGCCATGTGTGTACGAGATGTATCGGGCGCATTTGGCCTCAAGCTCCTCCAACGTCGTTGGGCTCGAGTGGGCGACCTCAGCGACCACACGCGGAAGGTAGCTACCGTCTGCTGGGTCTGCGTACTAGGAGACATCAGGGATGTACCTTAGGGGGTCGAGGAGGGTGCCCGGTGACTCTGAGCCATTGTCGAGGGCATTTGAGTCGGAGGGAGGTGGAAAGAAGTCGGATGGCCACTCGAAAAGTTCTTCAATCCGAGGGAAAGTGGGTTTAGCAGCGTCCGAGACGAGCTTGCCAAATTTCTGGCTGACCAAGGCGTGGAGACGGCCCTGGGTCATGATGAAGCACGCAAGGCGCATCTCGGGGTCGTACTCGACATTGAAATGTTCGAGAGAAACGCGAGGATCCATCTCGAGGCGTTGGAGAAGGGAACGGAAGGCAGAGGGCTCAAGTCGAAATTTTTTATTGTGGTCGTTGTTTTCTGGAGCCACAAACCCATTGTGATGATGAGAAATTGGTTTGTTGTTGCCGCGGACAAGTTGGACAGCACAGTCCAAGCAGGCACGAATAGTCGTCTCGGTGTCGGTCTCCCTCTCCCTCTCCGTCTCTGTGTCTGTGTCCATGTCCATATCAGCTTCCGCAGAAGACTCAGCCATAATGGCCATCGTTATTGTGGGCGTGTTGGGTGTGTGAAAGTGTGCAGAACGGCAGGACCTGTTAGCACGTCACAAAGATTAGGTTAGCAACAAATTAATGAGAACATTGTGCAATGAGTGGTGCAGGCAAGAAAATAAATCCTTGTTCCGCTGGTAAAGGAAAAAAGAATAGCACAACTTACTGTTGTTGAGGTGATTGTAGGTAGATATGCTCCTAAGCAGCAGAGTGCGTGTGTTGGCTGAGTTGATGTTAGTGGGGGAAGAAAGAAAGCCGATAAACCCCACCAAGGTGATGAAAGGGTCGCGTGAGGCTGGGCACTGTTCAGAGTGCTGTGTTAGTGGGGGATGCAAGGTCCTTTTCGTTCCGTCCTAAAGCGGTGCCCACTCGAAACTGGCGGAGCGGAACAAAATATTGCCGACCCAGATCGGAATTGACTGGACTTCCTCACTCGGAGTGGGATTGATAATGTAATCAAATCATGTAGCACCCGCCAGTCGATGGTCTGCCGACCGAACCATCTCTTCTAGTCGCTCTGCTCAATCACACCGCAGCAGAGGAGCGCAGGACGAACTACGTCGCGTCGGCTGTGGCTGTAGAAGCGAAGGATCGGTATGGAGAAAGAACGTTATGTGAGGCCGAGCTTGCTCGGGATGCCCGACATCGTCATTGTCTTCGACTTCATCACCAATCCAATCCTCCGACAAGCACGCTGCTTTTCCGAGATTTCGAAAACACCTCCTGCTTCCGCATCGAATTCCTTTGCCGAAACTGTCGACATTACGGGCAACGCCGAACCCTTCGCACCCCGAAACGCGACCGATGCAATGCGCCTTGAGCACCTCGCCTAGCAAAGGATGTTCAAAGCGACACAGGCTTTCCACCCAAGCCAAAGCGAATCGCAGACAGGAACAGGAACGGGCGAACCCATGCGTCGCTTTCACCACGGACCGACTACGTCCACAGGTTGCATCTATCCGCTGACGACGACGAAGACGTTCTTCTTCTCCTCCTCCATCACCACAACTGCCCGTTGTCGGCGCCGAGACATGGCGATATATGGGGGCTGGAGGCGCCAGCGAGCCGCAGCCGAACCCCGGATGATGCAATGCCAGGCGACGGTCCAGGACGCGGCTCGTCATCATCTACGGTGCACGATGGATAGTGAACGGATCCTTCTTCAACAGTCATCTCTCGGCGCGACCGGTACACGAACGAATTCCAAGACAGGCTAACCATCACGGCGTCGGTCTATCGATCACGCTTATAATCATGATCACATCTGTTGACTTGTCTATCGTCTGTCAGCGACCATCCATCGCCTCCAAGCTTCGCTTGCTCCCACCAAACGGTCTTAAGCGTGCGATGTGTAACCGAACTAACCAACCACGGCTGTAACCAAAACTTGACTTCGGAATACTATTAAAGGCCTACTGTATGCCCATCCTACTACAGGCTGCAACTGCCAATCCATCCGCCGCCTTCGTCTGTCGTCCGCCGCCCGCCCTCCGCCATTCGTTGTTGATCTTCAGTTCTCTGGCTGCCCATGACAGCCATGTTCCCGCCCCTCCGTACGTAGGCTCCGTCGGCCTGCTCCCCAAACCTCTTCCCCAAACCCCTCTATCAGACACTCCTTGCCTGTACTTTACGCTAACCATCACGTCACAATTAGAACTCCCACGCTGCGTAGGCCAAACCTCCTCCGGCAACCGTCGACCCTGACCGGCTCATCCCCTCACCCTCCGAGCGCGAACACGAGAATGACGACAGAACTACAGCGGCGCCTCCACGTCCGATGTCGTCAGCAGCACGTGTCACAATAAGAACATGTCCAGCAACCTCAACCCCCAACGCCCCACCGCCGGCCTTGCGATTCCCTGTCCAGCGGACCTCTGCTCCCGACCCCCTCCCCATCTCGGCGAGACCTACGTAGTCGGGACCACCTCGTCAAAACCAGCCCCTTGACATCACTCTCTAGCAGCACTATCCTGCACTCATCAGGACCGGAAAGCTATAATGGGCGGCAGCGCAATTCCCATCCTTCGGAAACGTCCCAGAACACAAGACAACTGCAACTTTTGGACAGATGACGAAAAGTCAAATCTGGTTGCAAACTCAATCTCAAGATGTAAGACACGTCGTCTAACAAGGAGCCGGCTAATGCTTCCCACAAGAACAACGAGACTGCTGGAAGCGGACGCACAACCTCACCAATGTGGACGACAACGTGGGAGAACCCAGCGACGTGTCTGCGCACGCCTACAACAACCTCGTGGTTGCATTGAAATATTCTACGGTCGGTTCTTTTTGCATCCTTGCCTCGGCAACATGTCGACATATGGGCGTAGTGACAACTTCGCCGACCGTCGTCGCGATCGCAGCAGAGATTCAAGAGATCAAGAGACTACGATGAGTACGGCAGAGACCGCGACCGCCGAGACCGCGACCGGCGCGACCGGAGCTACGGTTGAGACCACGACCGTGATAGCCAACGCCGGTATCGTGATGAGGCGTGGCGTCGTTATACCTGTTCGAGGCTGGGCCGACCTGGCGCTCAAGAGATGTTGAAAAGCGAGTTGTATACTAGAAATGCACCTGGCGATCTCAGTTCCGCACGTCTATGCTGTCCATTTGTGACTGGTTTCTGCGTCTTGGCCGCTCGCCCTTCGTTCGCACTGTCTCCCTAAAAGCGTGCTTAAAAACACAGATAGCTATGCCTTATCTCACCTCAACATGCCGCCAGCAAGTTGCACCACCTTTGGATCACTTCGTGCTACTCTACTACGCCTCTTTACGCACTAAAGCTTATTATCTTGCCTATTATACCGCATTGGCTGATAAAAGCCGCTTGTCCTATAGCTTGTGCTGCAACGCAACGGCGGGGGTATATCCCAGCTTACCCCTCTTAGGCTCTCTGCACTAACTTAAAGCTGGGTTGACGTTGCTAGCCCTGGGAGGGATCTTACGCTGATCCTCGCTGTGCTTCTTCCCATCTTCCTCCCCATCCTCCGTCGATTGCCCTCGGGCGGAGATCTGCTAGCATGTCAGCGAGTCTACCATGCCGGAATCAAGGCGCGAGGGGGCTGTGGCTGCTGTTGACGATGGAGTCGTGCAGCTGCCGGACGAACAACGTGCATCTTTCGCAGGCTGGTCTTGTGAGATGTCAAATTCGCAAAAGATATGCGGATCCGCTTATTGTTGTGAATCTGTCCCTTCTAGGTGCTTAAGTACGCCAATTTAACACGCCCCTTCAGTTCCAGGGGACCAAGCTAAAACTAGCCTATCCCTATATTTATTAGTATACCTTATTTTTTTTAAGTACTATATATAGGATTTAAATACGGGTCCGCGTAGGTATTTAGCGATTTCAATTTTATGATAGCGTAACGTGGTTCATTAATTAGCCACGCATATTAGTTAGCTGCGCACTTTTTCCTAGACCCGCTTAGTCATTAACTACTTCTATATTTAATACATAATTACTCTATAACTATAATATTAATTTACTTATAAGAAGATAAAATCCTTCTTATTATTAAGGCGATCTAATTAATATATACTATAGGCTAAAAGCTAAGAGTATAGTATATAATAAAGAATTATAATATCCCTAAAAGGTCTCTATATAATAGAATAAATGACTAACCTTAATATAAGCTTACCTAACCTTAATAATATAAACTTAATCTAATTAAGGAGAAAATACTTCTCTAATATATTATTAAATAGGATACTAGAGGATTTCCTTTATACCTTGCTAGTATAAAAGATATAGCTTATCTCCTATTATAAGTATGTATATAAAGATAACCTTATTAGTAAGTAATAAGCTAGGTAGTTTATAGACTTATATCCTACTCTAAAAACTAAGTTTAATTATCTATATAGTTATTAAAAAGCTCTCTAAGAGGACCTAGAGGTTACTTTAAAGTAATTTGTATTCTTATATAATATAATAACTAAATATAAAATATAAGAGAAGGACCTTCATAATTTTAATAAGACTAGCTTTATAATGTAAGGAACAATAGCGGGTGCAGGATGCAGAGCCACGCTATGAGCAAAACGTTAGCGAGTCAGGGGCAGATATATACACCTTGGAGAAAACTCTATAAGCTGTAGACTTAGAAGGTTAAGTAATAATTTAATATAATAATAGATACCTATATTTTAGTATTCTAGCCTTTCCTAGTTTAAGCCTATAGCTATACTCTTATAACTCTATTACTTCTACTTTAATTTAAGAAACTAGCGCTAGTTAGAATATCTAAAGCAAACTAGTAATAATATACTAATAATTTAGCAATAGAGTTTAATTATAATAAACTCTAGGCTAGGTATATAGATTATACCTAATAAGGTCTTTGCTAATAAGATACTAATTATTCGCTAAGCCCTAAGATATAGGGAATATAATATAGATACTACGCTAGGGGAATAGATAACCCTAGTAATAATATAGCAGGAGAAATAACCCCGAGGGGTTAGGCTAGGTCCTTGGTAGCGCTAGACTAGGCAGACTACCCCTTAAGGGGCGAATAGATAGCAAGTAGTAGCTAATAGGGCACCCCGCCTAGGACTCCCTGAGAAGCTAGTATATCTAGCATCCTTACCTAGGCTATAGGGCTACTATAGAGATAGCAGGAGAGCCTCATGGAGCAGATGCATCTATAATAGCAGCAGCATGAGGAATAAACTACTGCCCTACTATAGGAACTTACTAACTGCTTAGTAATAAGATACCTATAGAGAGAATATTAAAAGCCCCTTATATATAACTACTATACTATAAGCAAGGACTATACTATAGACTAGGTTAGTAACTAGATCTACGCAATTGAAGATAGAAACTAACTATATATTAGTAGTACGCTAGAGTAGCAGGTCTAATAGGTACTTATAAAGATAAGCCTATCCCTATAGACCTAGTAGTAATACTATATGGCTAGGCTAGAAGGAGACCTAGTATAGGCTAATTTTATAGTATTTACTTACTAATAGCATATTAACCCTAAGCTTTAAGAGCGAAGGTACTATAAGAAGCTAGATATAATAAGGTAAAAGGAGACATAGTTACTAATATAGTTTTTCACTAAATAGTTAGTAATATATTAGGACTTAGGCATAGTTAGTATAGAAGATAGCAAGGCTAAGGCCTATATACTATACTTCTAGTTAGCCCTATTCCTATATAGGGAACTTGAATACTAGAAAGTTAAGATATAGAGGCTAAGAGATATAGCTATAGAAGCTAAATACTTATAGGAGATATATTACTAATAGGGCAGCAAACCTCTATAAAGCGAGAGCAGGAAATAGTATATAGGGGAAGAGCATAACCTAAGGGGGCCCCTAGTAACGGGGTTAGGCTAAAAGGCAGGCTAGCAGGGTTCTAGCTATAAGGTAACGCAGGGTTCCTAGAGTCTAATACCTCACTAATTAGTAAGTAGCATAACGCAGGGACCTAATCAGAACTAATCTATATCTAGCCCTAGTATATAACCTATAATATCTAATCACGTAGTATGCTTTAGCTATAAGCAAAAGGGGTATAAGAGGGTAGACTACTTAGATAAATATATGAGATAAAGTATAAATAAAACGCTAGTAGGATATTAAGTACTTGCTAAGAAGGCGAGAGTTAATATAATCTAATCTATAAGAGAAGTTAAGGAACTTAACTTATTAGAAAATAAGTAAGCTAGGGGACTATACTAGTAACCCCTATGCCTAAATTAGAACTAGATACTTTCCCCAAGGGAGCTACTATAAAAGGATGGGCAATTATTCTCGAGAATATTGCTAAATAAGAAGTAGTAATAGATATAGATTCCTATTCCTAGGTTAATATCATTAGTAATTAACTAGCTAAGTCCCTATAACTATAACCCATAGCAGCTATCGCCCCTATATTAGAAGGGTGTAATAAGTTATCTATAATAAGCTAGAATATATATTAGTTAATATTTTTCCTTATTAACTTAGGAGGAGAAGCAAGGAAGATATAGCAACTCTTTGCTAAACCCCCCTAACGTAAAGGAGCAGGAGACCTCCTCCTATTATAATACTCTATAGGAAGAGAGGGTATTATAATTAATACCTAGATAAATACCTAGGAATATAAATACTTTAGTATTACTAAGCTATTAGCATTTATATAGGAGGTTATTAAGAATAGCTAGAAGGCTTATATTATATATATATCAGGGAATATCGCCCCCCACGAGCTGCTAATAGGGGCGCTAGAAGAAGAAGACACCCTAGAGGGCGATATAGAGTTACTACTAGAGCTATTTAGCAAATAGGTAATATTTAATAAATAGTTAGCAAAGGAGTACTTAGTCCTAGAAGGCGTAGGATATACTTTTAACTTAATTAATAGGAAGAAACCTCTATATAGGCCTATCTACCTATTAAATAAGTATTAGTTAGAATAACTCTGCTAATATATTGCTAATAACTAAGCAATAGGGCGGATCTAACCCTCAACTAGCGAGGCAGGCGCCCCTATCCTTTTTATACCTAAGAAGGATAGGTCCCTACGCCTTTATATAGATTATTAAGGCCTTAATAAGGTGATACTAAAGAACTAATATCTACTCCCTCTTATTACGAAACTATTAGATAAGCTTCAGGGACCTCAATAGATCTCAAAGATCAATATTCAGGATATATACTACTATATTCACATTAAGCTAGAGGATCGCTAGAAAATAGCTTTTAGGATGCGTTATAGGCATTTTGAATATATTATTATACTATTTAGACTTATAAACGCCCTAGCTATATTCTAGGTATATATTTACTAAGCGCTCGCTAAGCTGCTAGATACCTATTATATTACCTATATAGATAATATTATAGTCTACTCTAAGATAAGAGAGTAATATATGAAAAACCTTCTCTAAATGCTCTATAGGCTTTGCTAGTAGGAGCTCTATACTAAGCTTAGTAAGTATAGGTTTTAATAATAGTAGGTAGAGTTCCTAGGGTATATTATTATACCTAAAGGTATATCAATAGACTAAACTTATATCTAAGCTATTACTAAATAGAAGCGGCTAAAGATATACTAAGAAATCTAAGTCTTCCTTAGATTTTAACTTCTATTATACGTTTATTATAGGATTTTTAGGTATTATAGCTCTAATAATATCTTTATTAAAGGGTAGCGAGAATAGTAAGAAAGGAGGTGAGTTCTTCTAGCTAGAAGAGGCCTAATAGGCCTTTGAGCAGCTTTAAGCTGCCTTCTGCTTAGTAACTATTCTCTAATACTAGGACCTAACTTATAAAACAAGGGTTGAGATAGAAACTTATATAAAGGCTATATCTAGCATTCTATTATTATATATTAATAGCTAGTAGCAACTAGTTACTTACTATTTCTAGAAGCTTAGTGATATAGAATATTACTAGGGAGTAGGTTAATAGGAACCTCTCGCTATAGTTAAAAGCTTAGACTATTAGGCTTATTACCTTCAGGGTATATTAAAGAAGTTTATAATCCTAATAGATTACTACGCGCTAAAGGGAGTTATTAGCACACCTATGTAGGACCTTTAGGGAAAGTTTGCTAAGTAGGTATATAAACTCTTAGCATTTAATTTTAACCTAGAGTATAGGTTAGGGATTATAAACCTAGTAGATAGTCTATCTAGGAGGCTGGACTATATAGAGGGGGAGGTGAAATATAATAATATACTCCTAACCCTAGTAAGGAAGCTAAGATTTATTAGCAAACTACTAGAAGATCTTTAGATAAGTATTACTATATTATAAGGTAGTATAGAGACCTTAAAAGCATTTATTAATACTATAAGGGCTAGTATGAGGTGCCCTTTCTAGATGGATAGCTCTAGGGGCGGAGACGCCTCAGTCTCCAGTTAGCATCGCGCTCTATAGCGCGCTAATATTACTATAACTATAGCAGCTATGATAGCCTGATGCTAAAGAGCAAGGGGTAATATAGAGAGCGCTTAGCGAGAGGGTATTAGCTAAGAGGACTTACTTAGAGCTAGGATTACTATAGCATAGTAATATATCCTATGCTAGGTTATAAGGGAGCTTATAAGAGGCGAAATAGCAGATAGTTAGCAACCCTCTAAAACAATAGAGAATCTTATCTATAGGCTGCAGGCTAATGACTTATATTACTAGATATAATTAGAGAGGGCGCGCAGACTAGCTAGTAATTATAGGGGCTATATAATTAATAGTTATAGAACCCTGTTCTATAAGGAATAATTAGAGATACTATAAGAGGGGTCTCTAAGGCTAGAGATCCTTTGCTAATACTATAATAACTATAGGGCGGGTTATATAGGGGTGAATAAGACTACTAAGTTAATCTCAAGGAACTTCTACTAGCTAAACTTAGCTATAGATATGCGTAATTATATTATAAGGTGCTATATATACTATGGGAACCGCGTTCCAAGGCATAAGCCTTATAGAAAGTTATAACTACTACCCTTATCTATATACCTATTCCAGGAAATAAGTATAGACTTTATTACTAGATTGCTAGGAAGCTCTTAGCATATAGGTAGAGAATATAACGCAGTTCTCATTATTATATGCTAAATAACTAAGTTTACTATATTTATCCTAATACTAAAGCAGCTAATAGCTGCTAAGTTAGCGTAGATTATCTATAAATAGGTTAAATACTACTTTAGCACCCTAGAGGGTATTATTAGCAACTAAGATAAGCTCCTAACTAGCTAATTTTAGGAAGAGTTTATAAGAGAGAGGGCTATTAAGCGCTACCTCTCTACTATATACTACCCCTAGGCTGATAAGTAGTTAGAAAGGATATATTAAATATTAGAAAAGTACCTGCGAGCATATGCTAGCAACTTATTATAAGAATAGGCAGTCTAGCTGCCCGAGGCGGAGTTTGCATATAATAATAGTTGCTATAGTACTACTAGCTACTTGCTAATAGAGGCCTTATATAGTTACTACCTGCATTATATAGAGTATATGACTCCTATAAATAGGGTTATAATGCAGGGCATAAGGGAGCGAATCAAATATATTTTAAGACTCCGCAGGAGGGCCTAGGAATAGTAGTAGAAGGCTACTAAAATATAAGCTAAGTACTATAACGCAAGGCTTAAGGACTAGACCTACTATCAGGGATAGGTTATCAGGCTATTAATAAAGAACTTCTAATTTAAGAATTAGAAACTAGCACCTAAGTTTATATAAGTAGCTATTGCAGAACTAGTTAGCACGCAAGCATATTAGGTCTATCTACTACTATAGTACTAATAGATATATAATATATTCTCTATTACCTTACTAGAACTATAGGATAACTGCTAAGCAGGCAGCAAAAGTTCGCCTATATACCTAGAGCTTGAGGATAAGCTAGAGGAATAAGAGGTAGAATAGATTATTATATAGCAAGATATTAGCAATAATATATAATATCTAGTTAAATAAGCAGGATAGCCTATAGAATATAATATATAGGAGCCTATAGAGAACTTAGCAAACGCGTAAGAGGCTGTTCATAAGTTTAATAAATAATATAGGAGGTCTTATAAGAAGTAGGATAACTAGTTGCTAAAGTTATAGTAATAAGTTGCTAATTATAAGTCACGAGACTATAGAATAGAAGCTAAATTAAGACGCAGAACGTTAATTATATTAAGTAGCAAATTATTGCTAATATTATAGCAAAAAGAGGGTATTATCCTATAAAGAAAAAGGGAAAAGCTAACGATCTAACTAGTTATTCACTTCTAATTATAGCTACAGGCGCAAGCACCCTAACTACTATAACTACGAGCAGCACTATAGCGACTAGTCGCTAAGCTAGTATTACTAATATCCCTATTATTACTACCCGTAGACTAACTACTAGCTAATTTACTACTAGACTTACTACTAGAGTCACTGCCTAACTTATTACTAGAGCTACTACCTACCTCGCTACCTAACTTATTACTAGAGCTACTACCTACCTCGCTACCTGACTTATTACTAGAGCTACTATTAGAGATAATAATGTAACCTTAGCCTTTTTAGCCTTCTTAGCCTTCTTTGCTAAATCGTTGCTATCCTCTTAGCTATATTTAGTAGGAGTATAAAGGTAGGATATATATAAGATAGGGCGAGCACTAGTAATAGTAATAAAGAAGGAGGGAATATTATTCGAAGCATACTTAAGGAGATTATCCTAGAGCAACTTACTAAACTTAGGAAAGGAGTTAATATTATACTTATAAGGGCGCTTAGGGACTAGCTTTATTAAAGGGTTATTAACTAGAGAATTAGTCTTATTATAGAGGTATATAGTAGGACTATTATTATAAATATATAGCAGCTAGGTAGCATTTAGGCGCTAAAGCATATTAATACTATTATAAAGAGTACTAACCTATAACTAATTACTAGTAGGGTATAGTTAGCAAGGGAGCAGCAAATAATAGCCTATATAAACTAAGATATTAAGAGCGAGGTGCTTATAGATAGAAGCGAGCTCCTGGAGATTGAGCTGCTCTATATTATAGCTACTACTACTAGTAATAGGATTATAGATAAGCTTAGTAATATGCTTCTATGCTACTAAATAGGTACTAAGTAAAGCGAGAATATAATAATAATAAAGAGGGATTAGGATACCCTCACGCTCCTAAATTTAGATCTAGTAGAATATATTCTAGGTTATCTAGGCTACGCCCTAAAGCTCCTAGGGGACCTACTACGCATCAGCATATAGCAACGAGGCAGCAAACTAGCAGAGACTTATAGCAGCGTATTTCTTCTTATTAAAGTTGCAATAGATGCACTTCTATATATGCTTGCTATATATATAGCAAAGGTTAATAATATCCTAATATATCTTATAGAGATAGCCGAGGCAAGGATAGCTACTATTAGCATTACTAGTGAGATCGCTAGAGAGGATCTCGGGATCATATAGGTATTTAGCAAGTATTGCACCTATGCGCGTAATATAGGATATAGCGGAGAGCTATTAGCGAAAAGCTAAGGAAGAAGATAAGTGAAAAAAAAAAGAAGAAAAAGAAAGAAATTAGATAATCGTAGCAAAAGCTTGCAAAATAAGCGCTAGAAAAAAAGAGAGGTCGCTAGGATAAAAAAGGATTATAAAGAGGGAAAAATTCAACCAGGTTAGAGACCTCAAAGAGAAGACGCCCTTTTATACTTAGCGTTGCTAGGCAATAAGGCTAAATAATTACTAGCTATATACTACTAAATAGTTATATAACTATTAGTAACTAATTAAAACATAATAATAATACTCAAAATTCAAAAATATATAACGCGCTGAAAAACAAAGTACGTTATTCGCTATCGCAGCTTAAATCTAGCGCAAGAAGGAGCAATAGCAAATAATATAATAAAGATGCTAAACTATCGCCCTATAGTTAGCAACGCAGTGCTATATTACCCTATAAGTATGCCTTAGGGACCAAGGCTTTAAAAGAGGGGGTAATTATAAGGAATAATAGCAGGTATAGGATGCAAAGCTATGCTATTAGCAAAACGTTAGCAAGTCAGGGGCGTATAAATATACCTTAGAGAAAACTCTGCAAGCTATAGACTTAGAAGGTTAAGCAATAGTTTAATATAATAACAGATACCTACGTTTCAGCATTCTAGCCTTTCCTGGTTTAGGCCTATAGCCACACTCTTACATATAATAGGTATAATTACTATATTAATAGTAGTAATATACCAGTTAATATAGTAAAGTAACGTCTATCTAGCTTGGTAACTATAAATAAGCTATAGTTATTAAGTATATTAATTTAAGCTAGTAGTATATCCCTCTATTTATAACTCTTAAGGGTATATATTACTTTACTACTTAGATTATAGAATTAGGTTTTCTAAGTAACTAGGTTAGTAAGCTTATTACTAATAAATAGAAAGATAATTAAATAGGCCTTAACTAAATTAAATACTTTAATAAATATATTAAGAATTAAACTAAGAGTATTTACTAGATCTTTATAATTAATAGCTATTAGAGCTATTTAGTAGCTAAATTCAATACTTACTGTAAGTAGAATAATATTATAATAATTAGTATACCTATATACTCGCTATATCTACTCTAGCTATTAGATATTACTCTTTATTTACCTCTAAAATATATATATATAGCGATAAATTTAACCTCTTTATCTAAGCCTCTATAAATTATATTACTAAGTCTAAGTTCTTTATTACCTTCTACTAGACCTATAATAAGGTTTTTAATAAGAATAACATTACATCTATATTCCTAAGTATTAGAATTTTACTATAAGTCTTAGATTGTATGATCTTGAAGCTTAATATATATTTATAGATACAAATACCTCCTACAGCCAACTCTTTAATATTACTATTTTAATTGTTATATATACTTTCTAACTTATAATAAATTATCTTATAGTTTAATGTTATTAAAAACCAGATCTCTACTTATTAAAGACGCTTATTAATACTAATTATTATTATAATTAAGTAATTATTAAATTATATATAAGTAATAATA
The DNA here is from genome assembly GCA_026260285.1 of Colletotrichum sansevieriae. NCBI lineage: Eukaryota > Fungi > Ascomycota > Sordariomycetes > Glomerellales > Glomerellaceae > Colletotrichum > Colletotrichum sansevieriae. The sequence goes on from JAOQIF010000928.1 coordinate 20,057, forward strand.
TACTTATTTACTCTTTTAATTAATTAGCTATATATACTTAAGAATATAAACATAATACTTATCAAACCCTAGAGGGCTAAAAAGATATAAGTCTAGCTTAGAGGAGTACTTAGTATAGAGGATTCCAAAGGTTTACTAAAAGAGAAATAAAATTATAAATATCTGATACCTTAAGAGGATAAGGAGGGTAGTTTATTAAAGAGAGCCTAGCTAGCTTAGAGACATTATAGTATATATAGCGAGACTAGTTATCATATATAAACCTATTCTAAGGATATTAAAGTATTAGGAGATTGTAATAGTAATAACTAATAATAGATTTAATATATTATAGTTAAAAAATACTAGATACTATTATAGAAATAGGAAAAAGTGCGTAGCTAACTAATATGCGCAGCTAACTAATAAACCACGTTATAGAATTATACTACTACGCTAATTAAACTATTAATTATTAAATTTACCTAGGTACTTAAGTACGCTAACTTAATATATTAAATAATACGGGAAGTTCTATAGCTATAATAAGGTCATAGGAAGTTCCTTATCTATGCTATATATATATACGGTTTAGAATCCCCTTACCAGAAACTACGGGGAAGGACCTAATAATAATATTAATATATTATATATTATCATTAAGCCTACTAAATTTAATAATTAATAGTCTAAATATTATAATCGCTAGTCAAAGCTCTTATTAATAAATAGCTTATTTATAGACCTATTCTAAGTATAGATAATTACTTATATTAATACTAATACTTCTATTGCTATTTATTAATACTTCTAACCTATTTCTACTAAATTAGTAAAGGTTAAAGCTATTATAATATTAACTTTACCTAAAATATTAATAGTTAACCTAAATAATGAATAGGATTAGTCCTTATAGTAGTAATAGACTAAATTTATCCTAGTTTTATATAATATATAGGATTATATATTTTCTAAGCTATCTAAACGAAAGCTCTAGAAGGTTTATATATAGGAACTAATACTTAATAAAGCTACCCCTTTAATCTTCTATAAGAGAATAGATCTAGTAGTATGAATAGCTTTAGCCTTAACCGCTACTATATAGGGATTAGGATAAACCTCTACATATAGGGATTAGGATAAATAAGAACTCTAAGTATATCTCTACTAGTATATAAAAGGGCTATATCTATCCTAGACCTCTTACGTAAAAGTTAAAAAGAGCTTAATCGCCTCTTTATAATATAGGAGTTTTAATTTAAAGAGTATAATACTTAAAATAAAGTAAAGCTTCAAAGCGAGAGAGAAGGGTTAATCAATAGGTAAGTCGATCTATACTAAGATATTATTTAAAGTAGAAAAAGACCTTCCTATATAGATTAATAAGATTAAGAAGCGATTTATAATAATAGATATTTAGGAAACTAACTAGATAGTTATTAATAGGTAAGTACAGACTTAAGAGATTATTAATATAAATAGCTTAAAAGAGTAATATTAGAAATAGGATAATAATATCTATAAATTATAGAAGTATTCCCCTAGTATATTTACTACCTAGATATAGTTTAATAACTTTATTAAAACTCTTAGATATATACCTTTAAAGGTATAGGCTCTAATATATAATATATATATTTAGGACTATCTAAAGAAAGGATTACGTAGCCTTAAGAATATTATATATAACATGAGGGAGTAGATTAGTAGACTTCTAATATTAATAGAGAAGAGGCCCTTGAAGAAAAAGAAGGAGATTATAAGAGGATTATTCTTAGTATCCTCCCTATTATTATTAAATAACCCTTAAAAGTAGTAGGGAGATAATAATAATAAGAAGAACCCTAAGAGGAGGATTAAGGAGGATTCTAGAGACTTAGAGTATATAGCTTATAAGATATATAGTTATAAGTATAATAATTACTAGTATTTAAATAATAAGAAGACACTAGAAGGATAGAAACCTAGCGCAAAGGTTTTATTAAAGGTTAAAGAGAATATTAAGGTAAAACCCTTAATTTAGGAGTATATTAAAAATCTTAAGTTATAACTACCTAGATATAAAGAGAATCCTAGCTTTATTTACTTTAATTAAGGATATATACCTACTATGGGAATTAGTAATTTATAATAAAGGATTAGTAATATATATATTTAGGGATTAATAGCGATTCTATAGGTATTACTAAGTACTAAAAAGCGACTTTATATAAGTAGGAATCTAGGATGTCCCTATTAAGGGATATAGTATTATTAACATAATAGTTACTAGGAAACTCAGGACTTGATAACTTATCTTATGAGGAGTTATATACTATAGTAACTTCTATATTAATAAAGTTTCTCCATATCTATCTTATAAAAAGGGATTTTAGGCTAACTATAGCCTAGGAAATAATTATCTATATAAGAGGAACTTTAAGTATATCTACAAATTATACTAATAATATAGGTAATAAGTTATTAAGTCGCTAAATATAAAAGTAATAATAGTTATAACTTAAAGGCATAGTTATTTACCTTGGAAGCTATCTTTTATAGATATATACCTTTAGTATTAAAAGATAGGATATCTAGGACCGAAAGCCCTCGCCTACTTATATGAATCTATTATAGGAGCTTATATATTATTAAAACGTTAATTTGAATACTTAAAGATAATTGATTATAATACTAATAGATAATTAAAGGCGTTACGAACTATATAAAGAGCACTACAAAGATCCCTTAAATAGTTAAAACAAGGAGAATATATTATATTTAACTTTTACCCTATAGATAAGGGATATAGGGGATATACTAGTTATCTTATCTTTATCAATAGAGTAACTAGGTTTATATAGGATCATTACTTCAATAGGTATTAATTAGTATAAATCCTTAAAGTTATTAACAGATTTATCTTATATCTTAAATCATAACACCATATTAATATGAAAATGTTTAAATATAATAGAGAAGTTAGGAGAATATACTTAATACTTACCTCAGAGCTATATAAACGAGGATATAGTCTTAAGGTTTTAATACCTAATACCAAGGAGTAAAATAGAGCTATAGAGTATATAATAGTAGTTATTATAATAAAAGCGAGAAGAATAACTATTAACTTTAACTTACTAGAGCAGTTATAGCCTAAAATACTTAGAGTAGCTATATATTTATATAACTAAATACCCTTATAATTATGAGGATAGAGGACTCCTTTTAAGGCTTTGTATACCTATATTTAACTATATAAGTTCTTAATATCTAAAGACTTATATATAAGAGCTTATAGCTATAAGACTTTTATACTTATAAAAGATGATTAATTTTAAGAAAGAAGACTTTAAGTATCTATCTCTAAGTGCATAGATTAGGTATCTTATCAGGTATAATTTAATACATTAATACTAAATATAAACCTAGTAAAGAATCGAGTATATATTATAAGAGATACAATATTCAATAAATAATAGTTTAGTGATAAATTATTATAAATAATTCTTAGTAATTTAAGGATGATTAGTCTTAAAGACCTTGACTAATACCTCGATTTAGCTTAAAATATAGAACAGGGAGTTATTACGGGCTACGCCACTGCTGGCGTCTAGGCGGTGCTGCAGACCTTAATAACTGCTCTCGCTTAATATTCGCCCTATATCTGCTTTTCTATTATATAGGGAACTTCCTAGAAAACTTCTCTTCCTTAGCTTAGATTATTATAATTAAGGCACCCCTAAGATAAATAAACCCCGGGCTAGCCCCTTATATATCTAAGCTCTCTCTCTCTATGCCCGCCTCGCTAGTTATATAGCATAATAGATAGCAGGTAGAAAATAGAACCTGCTATACCTATAGCAGCTAGTCTAGAAGTACTACTAATAGGTAAGGAAGTATTTAAAGTAATTTATATAGCGATTAATAAGCTTAGTAACTAACTCAATAGCCTAATAACTATATAGCAGCTTAATAACGAGCTAACTATAGAGCTCTAGTGAGATATAGCAGGTAGCTACGCCCTAGCGTTACTAATACTAACCTTATAGCTAGAAACTACCTAGGAAGCAGGTAGCGCTTAGTAATTAAAACCCCTTCCTAACCCCCTGAAGTTCGGAGGAAACTGCAATAAGTATGCTACGTAGGTGTAATAGATATATAATAAAGTTAGGATAGACTAGGACTTCTACCTAAGTTATCAGGAGGCTTAGTATCTTATTAACTCCTACTTAGAACCTAAAGTATAACTAGTAGTTATAGCCTTCTATAGCTTAGGGGGTAGTTATAGCTTATTCGAGCTAGATGCTTTCTTAGTATACCTAGACTATACCTATAGCAACCCTAATATTATAAGTAAGGCTCTTAGAAGACTCTTAGAGCTTTAAATAAAGTATAATAAAGCCTTCGCCTCGTTCCTACCCCGCTTTAAACGCGCTATTATAGAAATAAGTAGCATAATATAGCTAGATAGCATCCAGATTAACTACCTATATAGGGTATTATCTTATAAGCTCCTTAACTATCTAATTAACTACTTAACCCCCTATAAGTATACTAAATATATTAGCTTTATATAAGATATTATATAGAAGCTAGAGAGATTGCATTATATTCCTAATATTTTATACTAGCTTATAACTTTTATATTAAGAGTATTACCTGCTAGAGTAGATATAAATAGGGATACTAGGATAATAGGGTTAGTATATACCTCGCGCAAGAGTATAAGCGAAGGTCCTAGTAAAGAAACGCGCTACTATTTTAAGTATAACTAGATTAGTTACTTATAAAGGGACTACTAAAAGGCTAAGAAGTTAAAGAATAGTCCTAGAGTAGTAAAAGCTATTAAGGAAATAATATATTTAGACTTAGGAGAGGTTAAAGGTAAAGAGGACCCTTCTAACTCGGGAAATAAATAACCCTAGTATAAAATTAGATATTGGAGATAATAGAGGAAGAGCAGGCTAGTTAGGAATAGTTCTAGTTAGAATATAGTATAAGCAGACCTTTTATAATATTAGTAGTTAGAGTGAATAAAGGTACTCCTACTAACGCTTTAATAGACTATAGATATAATATCTATATAATAATAGATTACTAGTATACCCGCTGCCTCTATTTACTATATATTAACTACTAAGCGTAGTAATTATAAGGCTTTGCTAATAACTCGGCTCAAGCTATAGCGAAAGGTTTAGCTATATTATACCTCGAGATTAGAAGCTATATATAGTAACTCTTCGCTTATATAATAAAAGGATTAGATACTAACCTCTTCTTAGGGAAGCTATAGATAGAATAAAACTATATTATTTATAATATAGTAGAGAAGTAGATATATTATAAGAAGGCAGGGGTTACTATTACCCTTTAAGGATAAGAAGAACCCTAGAGAGTAAGGGAGATCTAGGAAGCTTGCTAACTTAATACTACCTTATTTATAGTAATCTACTAGAGGGTTAGCAGGAGTTAGCTATCTAGGTGAGAAGCAGGAATATAGGTAATAAGCCTAAGGGATATTAAAAAAGCGCTCGAGGTAAAGAAACTAGAAGACTATTTAGAGAAACTACTATAATATATTCATAACGAATTTATAAAGCTTTTTAAGCTAGGTAAGGTATACCCCCTACCTCTAAGTTCTCCTAGTATAGATTATAAAATCCACCTCGAGTATAATACCTCTAGCTAAGAGGTGCCCTTACCCTAGGGACCCCTCTATAGTATATTAAGAAAAGAGTTATTAATATTAAAAAAGATGCTTATAGACCTGCTCGATAAGGGCTTTATTTAGGTAAGCAAGCCTCCTGCTAGCATACCTATACTTTTTATTAGGAAGCCTAGCGGAGGATTGTAGTTTTATTATAACTACTAAGCATTAAATATAATTATAAAGCGAGACTACTACCCCCTACCCCTAATCTAAGAAACCCTCTAGAGGGTTAGTTTAGCAAAGTAATATACTAAACAAGATATAGTAGTAGCCTTCTATAAGATTCATATAGCAGAAGGGCACTAGGAAAAGACCGCCTTTTGCATGCAATATAGGCTCTTTAAGTAGCTAGTCTATCTATTCGGATTAAGCAGAGCCCCTATAACGTTCTAATAATATATTAATAGCATGCTCTAGGAGTTCCTTAATACCTTCATAATAATATATATTAATAATATATTAGTCTATAGTAATAGGTCCCGAGCGGACTATAAGTAGAAGGTGCAGAAGGTTCTATAGGCCCTCTAAGAGGCTAGTCTTAACTTTAACCTAGCGAAGTATGAGTTCTCTATAAAAATAGTAAAGTATATAGGATTTATCCTAAAAGTAGGCGAGGGTATTGCTTATAATATAGAGAAAGTATAGGTAATTATTAAATAGGAAGCGCCTACTTTAGTAAAAGGATTATAAAGTTTCCTAGGGTTAATTAACTAATACTAAATATTTATATTAGAGTACTTAGGGGTTATAGAGCCCCTTACCCTCCTAATAAAGAAGGGAGCGCTAATTATCTAGGGTAAGGAATAAGAAGACGTATTCTAAGCGCTTAAATACTGCTTCTAAACTATACTAATATTATACTATTTTAACCTATAAGCTCTAATTATTATTAAGATAGACTACTTAGGGTTCGCTTTAGGGGGGGTGCTAACTTAAGAAGATACGCAAGGATAGCGCTATCCTATTGCTTTCTACTCGTAGAGGCTAACCCCTGCCTAATATAACTACCTAATCTATAATAAGGAGCTATTAGTAGTAATTACTTATTTGAATATATAGGATACTAAGCTAAGAAGCTACCCTAGGTTTAAGGTCCTTACTAACTATAAGGGCTTCGAATACTTTATATAAAAGTAATATTTAATAGAATGCTAAAGTTGCTAAGTAGAGTAGTTATTAAGGTATAATTTCTACTTAGAATATTAACCTAGTTGCCTAGTAGCTATGCTTAATATGCTCTTATGATATAAATAGGACGCCCTAAAAGGATATAAGGATAAATAAGAGAAAGAGAGGGTAATATAGATAATCCCTAACTCCGCCCTAGGTAAAGTAAGGAGGATAGTAATAGTTAAAGCCCTTATTATAATAATATTCGAGGATCTAGCCCTTTAATATATATAAAACGAAGCATAAGCAGAAGATAACTAGTACTAAGGGGCTTATTCTATAGTAAAAAGGGGCGACTAAAGCTTCCCTCCCTAGCTAGGCCTAAAACTATAGATCGCTAAGTATAGCATTAATACCCTTAGCTAATTAATATTTAGAGACCGGATCTAGGTGCTAGGATTAATAGATCAAAACTACTCTTAGAATATGCTTTAAATATAGTTAATTTAGAAGTACTACGACTTAGTAATAATAGGCTACCCTAGTTAGAATAACACCCTAGCTATCCTAGCCTAGTAATACTTCTAGCTAAGGCAGTCCTCTATAGTCTGCTAGTTTATAAGAAACTATAATAGCTGCAGGTATAGAACGATTTAGCAGCAAGCGAAACGCAGGCTTCTTTAACCCTTGCTAGTAGTAGAATAGCTATATTGCGATCTTGCTATAGAGTTTATTATAGACCTCCTATGCGTAGTGAAAATAGCGTTAAGATACCTCTAGGTAATAGTCGATATGCTCTCTAAGATAATAACCCTAGAAGGGATACCTTCAATAGATATAGAAACGTATATAGAACGCTTTATAAACTACTACTACTAATTCTATAGTATACTAAAGCTAATTATTAGTAATAAGGGTAGTAACTAGACGAGTTAGTTCTAGCGATAGTTCTACGCGCTTATAATAATTGAATAATATTTAAGCACTGCTTTTTACCTATAGATAGATAGAGTGATAGAACGTTTTAATTAAGAGATCTAAGTAGTCCTATAGATAATAGTTAACTTCGCCTAGGACGACTAGGAGGTTCACTTACCCTCCGCTTAAATAGCAATTAATAGCTATAATATAGCTATAATAGGAGTAAGCCTATTCTTCTTTACCTATAGATACTATATCAACCTAGTATTAGTAGTATAGCCCGCGCTAGAGCTATCAACCTCACGCGATTTAGCTACTAATAAGTTCGTTAGTAAACTGAAGTTAACTATAGAGTTAGCCTAAGTAGCTGTTGCTATAGCCTAATAGATAATAGAATAATTAGCAAATAGTAAAAGGATACTAGCAGAACGCTACGAAGTAGGTAATAAGGCCTAGCTATTACTAGCTAACTTCTATATAGAGAGACCCTATAAGAAGTTAGATTAGCTATACCTAAAGTATAAAGTAACTAGGGTGATCTTACTAACTATAGTTAAGTTAAATATTCTAAGCAAGGTTTATAACCGATTTTATATTAGCCTATTATGCTACGCTACGAATAACCCCCTCCTAGGCTAAGAAGTTAATAATCCCTAATCGCCCCTGATTTTTAAAGATAAAGAGGATAAATAGGAAGTTAAGTCTATTCTAGCTATGTACTAGAAGCGCGTAAGTAGGGGCAGGCGTTATAAGTTATTAGTTAAATAGATAGGGTATAATTAACTTACCTAGGAGCCCCTATAATTATTCTAAGATAGCTAGGCGGTAGATAAGTATAAAGAAAAGTATAGCCTAATAGATAAGAATAATAATAACCCCTAATATACTATACTATAAGCTAGGTAGTAGTTAATAAGCAGGAGCAGGATAGAGGGATAGTAGCTAGGTAATTTATAATTAGAGGAGTAAGTAGAAATAGGAGACTCTATTATAATATAAAGCTATAGGGAGGTAAAACGAGACCTAAATAAGCCCTAGGTAGGTAGAAAGTAGGCAGATAGTAAGCAAGTGGAAACTATAAACCTAAGAAGATAACCCCTTACTCCTCCTACTCTTTATAAATAGTAATAATAATATTAGTAAGCTAAGAAAAGGAGTTAGATTATTAGGAATAGGAGAAAGGCGGGAATAAGGTAAACCTTATAAAAAAACCTTAGCTATATCTAAGTAAGCCTAGGCGAAGTAATATAGCTATATTTTATTAAGTTTAACTAAGAGGGAAAGCAAGGTAGTAGTAATAGTAGAAGTACTAAGGATAGGAGCAGCTAGGGAACTAGCAGAGGGTATAGGGGAGGTATCTAACTTAATAACAGCCTTAGTAGCGCGCTTTATAATAGTATAGGCGTAGACCTTGCAGTTCTAGATAGAAGTAGCGCAAAGGAGCTCTATATAAGCCTCAATCTATATAAGGAGCTATAACTATTAATAATAACCCTGAAATATAGGAATAGCAGAGTCTTACTAAGGTCCTCTTATTAAGGCTATAGTAGGTAAGGTAGTTCTAGCTAAGAGAAGCGAACTCCTCCTAGTAGCAAACTATGCTAGGGTTATTCTAATAGAACGTTAGCTCTATAGAGAAGGAATAGTAGGGAATCAATACCTATATTAATATAAGGAGACTTAATAGTCTTATTAGAATAATAGATATAATAGATAATATTACTTATAATATAGTTAGTTTTATAATAGTTAAAGGGCGATAGGATAGTATACCCTGCTTAATAACGTTATAATAAGTTATAATATTACTAGGCTTCTTAGCCTTAGCTATAGTAAATATATACTTTAGGCAAGGGACCTCGCGAAGATATCCCTAGGTCTTATCCTAGGGGATATTACTAAAGACGAGCTAGTATAGGTAGGGACCCTAGTAGAAAATTAGAAGAACGCTAAGTAAGCAGAAGATAATATATTATAAGGGGCTCCTAGGCGATAGGATATATAGGAAGGGGGTAGTTAAGGTATTTGCATAGCTCCTAGCTAGCTAGGGTGCGGAGGGGATTATCCACGAGATCGAAGGGGTAGTTGAGGTACTCGTATAGCTCCTAGCTAGCTAGGGCATAGGGGGGATTATCCACGAGATTAAAGTTATTAGAGGCAGTCTCCTTATAATTAGAGAGGCTAGTAGAGGTAGAGCAGTTAGAAGGCAGGCCTTTAATAGGAGGAGGAGACTCTATCTCCTTATTAGAGTTAGAGAGGGGCTATATAGGGTTAATTATAGCAAACTAATAGGGAAAGAGCAGGTAGTAACTTATAAGGGGTGCTATTATAGAGGTAAGGGAAATTAGATTAATTAGATCTGCGCGAGTTAGTAATTAATAGGGGTTTAGATATAATAAACTTATACTAACGCAGACTAAGAGTATGCTAAAAATGCTATTAGAACGATAGGTTATTAGCTAAAATAACGTTATAATTAATTAGTTAACTTATACTAGTATAGGTTAATAGGAGGAGGAAAAAAAAAGAGGAAGCAAACTAGGGGTGCGAAAAATCATATTATTATAATTATTTGCTTATAGGGCGTAGAGCGGCTAGTAGCCTGGATTAATATCGCTCTAGACTAGCCCTTAGCCTATACTTAAACCTATAACTTATATAAGGGCTAGGAGGAGGGGGAGGGGGGTACGTATTACGGGCTATGCTACTGCTAGCATCTAGGCGGTGCTATAGACCCTAAGAATTCTGCCCTCAATAACCGCTCTCGCTTAATATTCGCCCTATATCTGCTTTTCTATTGCATAAGGAGCTTTCTAGAAAACTTCCCTGCCTTAGCTTAGATTATTATAATTGAGGCACCCCTAAGTTGAATAAACCCCGGGCTAGCCCCTCATAGAAGTTAAGGCTTAATAAGAAGTTAAGCGAAGTCTAGTAGAATTAATTAATAACTCAATTAATAATAAAATCTGTAATAAGATTAAAATACTAAGAGAGATAATATTATTAGAGGAGGAATATAAATCGGATAAACCTTATTTAGACTCTAGAGAGAATAATTTAGAGGACTAGATAGATATGAGTTAAACCGACTTTATAATACTACTAAAGACTCTATTATTATATTTAGTAATATAAAGTAAAGGTATAAGGATATCTAAGACTAAATAAAGTCGCGAGAGATATCTTAGTAATTTGAGCTTAATCCCTATACTAAGGACTATATAATTAGTAGTATTTATAGCAGGTATAGACTAAGGACTAAAAGCTATATATTATTAAAGGGATATCTACTTAGAGATTAATTTAGACTCTAGAGAATCTAATAGTAAAGTAGAAAGCATATAGACTAGATCTATAATTAGGATAGTAATTATAGATTTATTATCTTTACCTTATTACTATTTAGATCTTAGTGTTTATCTATACTAGGGAGCGCTAGCTATGGCTACCTCTGAGGAGAATACTTCTGTTAGCAAGGTTGCGCTATATATAGAATAAATCTAATTAGTAATACTATATATTCTATTCTCTATACTTGGGAGCGCTAGCTATAAGCTCTTCTAATAGGATATTAACTATAATATCTAGTATTTAAAATAAGTAAATAGTATAGTAGTCTCCTTATATAGTAGTCTCCTCTTAATAGATAGTCTTTTATATATCTCCCGCTGTTATTAGAGGTATATATACTAATAGAGATAATAAGGGATCGGAGCTAAGTATACTATAAGCTATACTAAGGAACAGCCATTTAGTTTTATAAGTTATATACTATTTAAAATCTATAGGTACTTTATAAAGAAGATAAGTAAGGAGATCCTTTAAAGCTTAAAGGTAGTCCTTAAAAACTATATCATACTATATTTCAAAGTTTTATTTACTAAGTCTAGTTATAGCTAACTCTATCTAACCCTAATAGGGGTATAAATATACTAATAAGTACCCGTTTCTACTAGGTACTAGCTCATGCTCTTATTAGAGGTATATGTATTAATAGAAATAATAAGGGATAGGAGGTAAGTATACTATAGGCCATACTAATAAGTAGGTTTTATTTTTATAGCTTATATACTACTTAGAATCTTTAGGTATTCTATAAAGAAGATAAATAAGGAGATCTTTTAAAGCTTAAAGGTAGTCCTTAATAATTACCTTACTAAAGGTAGTTCTTGATAACTACTTTATACTATATCTTAAAGCTTTATCTACTAAGTCTAGTTATAGCTAACTCTATCTGACCTTAATTAGGGCGTAAATATGCTAGTAGGTGCCTATTCCTGCTAGCTACTAGCTAGAGCCCTACAATATATATAGGGGCTACTAATAAAGAGCTAATAAGAGCTAATAAGAGCTAATAAGAGCTAATAAGAGCTAATAAGAGCTAATAAGAGCTAATAAGAGCTAATAAGAGCTAATAAGAGTAGTATAGACTAGACTAAGCTATATAGACCTATATTTATCTAGACTTAGGATAAATTAGCTTAATCCTTTAAAAGACTAATTAAGTTCGAGCTTTTAATATATAGGAGTTTAATAGTAGTAAGAGTTTTTTTTTTTTTTTCTCAGACAGGCCTAGCTTCCTAAAAGGTAAAGATTAACCTTCCTAACGGAAGGCATAAGGAGGAGTTCTATAATGCTAAAAGATCTTATCTTAAAAGCTATAATTGAATAAAAATATAGTTAATAGTTAAAGTAATAGAAGAATGAAAATAGCAAAGCTTTAACTATTAATAGGTATATACCTATAAATTAGATAGAAAAGGTAAGCTTAAGAGGTTTAAAGCTTAACTTATAGTAAGAGGAGATTAATAAGCAAAAGATATACGTCGAGATACTTATATAGCTATACTTATAGGACTTTTATTTTAAGTATTAATAGCAATTATAATAAGGTTTAACCTTAACCTAAAGTAATATAATACTATAAATATATTTATATATAGATGTCTTGATAAAGAGACTTATATAGAGTATCTAGCTAAATATAGGGATAAATATACTATTCTAAAGCTAGATAAAGCTTGATATAGATATAGAAGATTATCTCTTTTATAGTAACGCTTTCTTTAGAAGGGACTTTAAGATATTTAATTTAAATATATTAGCGAAGAAAATTACTATTAGTATAAGAATTAATTAGTCTACTTCTATTATATTAATACCTACTACTACTAATACTCTAAAATAGAAGGAGAGGAAGTAAGTTAAAATATTTAGAAGATAAAAGAGAAGTATTACTTTAAACGTAGTAATAATTTTAAATAGTTCTTAAGTATAGAGATTACTCGAGATTAACTAAAGTAAAAGCTTTAGATATTATAAAGATTATATATTAAGAAGATCTAGAAATATCTAGGCCTTAAGATATCTAACTAGCTACTAAAAAAGACTTATTAAATACCTATAACTATAGAAGAATTAAAACCTCACTAGTTATAAGTATCTGCGAAGCAAATAGTAGTACATTAACAGAAACTTAGATTAATACTATATATAGCTATTATAATAAGACTAGATATAGCCTTCGCTATAAGCTAACTTACTTATTTTAATTATAATCTAAGTAATAAATATTAATAAATAATAGGTCGAGTACTTATTTACTTAAATAATATAAAAGGCCTCTATTTTAAGTTAAGTATAGATAAGGCAACTACTAAAGATAGCTTAATTATTACTTTAGATACTAATTTGGCTAATAGCTTAGTAGATTATCAAAGCGTATAAGTGGAAAAAGTGCGTAGGTAACTAATATGAGCGGCTAACTAATAAACTACGTTATAGGATTGTTACTATTATTACTATAAATAATATATAGTAAATTCATTTTATATTATCACTGATACTATGATATATTATATTATAAATTTATGATAATATCCTAATAGTACTAACTATTCACTATGGTTATATTTAAAGTTTTATTTTCTTTTAATAATAATATTACTGAGATAATTAAAGCTAGCTTTTATTATTATAAGAAGAAGTAAAGTAAATAAGTAAGTCTTTGTAAGTATATTAATGTAAAAGAAACTCACTTTACTTTACTTCTATTAAGGAATAGAATTAGCTTATTAATACTAATAAGTATATAAATATTAAGTATTAATAATATAAAGATATTATTGATAGACACTATATCATACTATACTATAATATAGATAGCTTACTATTATCCTATTTATATTAATATTCAAAGTACTCTTGTCTATTAGCTATATATAGTTTGATATACTTATGTTATATAAATATATAGAAATACAATACGTTTCTTTAGATACTAGAGCCTTATTAAAATAGTAATAATAGTAATAATAGTAATAATAGTAATAATAGTAATAATAATAATAATAATAATAATAATAATAATAATAAT
>JAOQIF010000929.1:0-34128 GCA_026260285.1 Colletotrichum sansevieriae
TATTAAGTACTATAGGGTGAGTTTAGTAATTATTTAGGGAAGGTATAAGCTAACTTTTCCTATCTCTAGATTCCTACTTATCTTATTAGTACTACTTATTTCTATTAGAACTAGATTAAGTATTATATCTATATAATTACTACTAGCTAGTATTAATAGTATAAGATCTTCTATATCTTTATAGCTATAGAGCAGGGATAGGAGCTTCTCTAATACCTCTATAACTAGTTAGTAAACCCTACTAGTCTTAAGCATAGTACTAAGAACTATAAGAAGTAACTCCTTGCTATAGGTATAGAGGAGAGTATAGCTTTGCGCACCTAGGCGTATCTATAGGTTTTGCTTAAGGTAGGTTTTACCTTATAGTTAGTCTTACCCTTTTATTAATCTAAAATATATTTATAAGTAGCTTACTAGGCTAAGGATAAGGTTTTAGTTAAGGAGATTATAATATAGCTTAATAATACTCTCGCTACTTATTTATATAATAAGACTTATATCTTTAAGTAGGCTACCTTTCTTAAGAAGCTTATTAATATCCTAGTAATATAGCTTTAAAGAGTAATACCTATATATCGATACTTCCTTTATAGGAGCTCTTAAAGATTTAAAGTTCTTATATACTTTATAATACTTATTACTAAGCTCCTATTACTATCTTTAAGGTTATTAGTAATAGCCCTGCGCCTTATTCTAATTCTTATAAGAAGGTTAGTAATAACTTAGCAATAGCTTAGTAATACTAGGTTTATAGTAGCTAGGAGGACGAGTCCTTAGCTATAGAGGATAGTAACTCTAATAATACTATAGAGAGCAATAGTTAGGGTAGTAATGGTAATACTACTAGCAATAGCTCGGAGGAAGAGAGCGAGGATAATAATAATAGTAACGGGGATAATAATAATAAAAAGGGTAATAGTAATAACAATAAGTAGTAGTGCTAGCAGAACTTTAGCAAATATATAGTAGAATTCTATAGTAATATAAGGTTAGATACCCATAGGGTTTATATTGCTTTTATAGGGGGAGATCTTCTCTTAGCATTTCAGCTATCTTATAGTTAATTAACTTTTCTTATCATTCTATATTACTTATCATCCTACTTATATAACTTATACTACTATTTTTTAAATCTAGCGAGGATTTATAAAGTATTTACTAAGTATTCTTTAGGCTCCTAGGTATTATACTCTACTAGCTAGCCTTTCTACTTAACTAAAAATAGGGGGCTTATTAGCGCTTCCCTCTATAATATAATATACTTAACTTCTTATTCTTCAGGGTCTTCTTTAAGGTCTAGGAGATACCCCTTAGTAAGCTTTTAGCTATATTATAGCTTAAGCAGAGTAATAGAGAAGATATTATATGCTCTACTATACTTCTCTAGAAGTTATACTCTATAGGTATTAGAACCTATAACTTCTATAACTAGCATAGGAATAAATCTTAGGGCGAGCTTTTACTAGCCCTTTATAAAATAGAAGTTCTTTATTAAGAGTCCTATAATATCTCTAATATTATATAATTATACTTTTTTTCTAATATTTATATTCTTAGCTTATATCTCTATTATATATTACTAATTCTTAGCTATTCTTTAGCAAACCTCTATTAGCTTCTTAAGCCTTTTATTAACCCCTTAGGTCCTAATCTCTATATTTAGCAAGTAGTAGTTAACTATTCGAGGGTAGTATCCTAAAAGGGCCTTAAATAGGGATATTGTCACAGTCTTCCTACTAGCCTGGGGCTACAGTAGGGGTCGCTAAGACTGCGAGTGAAACAAGGAAAAGAGCAATGCAAACGTGAATAATAACAAATAGTGCAATAGGCAATTATAAGTATATCGTAATATATTCTATAATAGCCGAGCCTTCTAAGCTTATCTATTAGAAGTCTCCTACTTAAAGGATAGGCGTTAAGCCTAACTATAGTTATATAGAATACTACGTAATAGCCGACTATATTACTAAAAGGCGTGTGATATATGCCCCTTTTTTAAAAAGCAATTATCCCAATTGCTATTACTATCGTTCTAGGATATATATACTTAATATTCTCTTTTTTCCCTCTTTATATTCTAATCGCTAGAAATCACTATAGCGTTATTAATTAGTCGTCGCGCTAGTAGAGGAGTATATCGAACTTAGATATCTACTAGCGCTTAGTAGTACTATTATTACTAGCGTCACTCGGTGCGAGTTGCTTATCACTAGTATGCTAGAGACCCTTGATTATAATATAGAGGTTTGCAATCTTAGCGCAAAGGCTTGCGATCTCCTTAGTCTTAACTATATTAATAGCTATATAAATCTTATTAGCAACCGCCTGCTTAGACGCGCTATTATTCTTAAGTTTAGCGAGATGCTCGCTAATAGCGTTAATATTAATAATATCTATATTAGCTATATTAGTCTCCACGGTATCGAGGCGAGGGAGGATTTCCTATTAGATATTATTAATAATAGTATTAATATTACCCTTAGCCTTATTAGCGAGGTCCTTAGCGTTTTTAGCATCCTTGCGGGCTAATAGGTCTATAGTAGTAATATTATTAATATTAACGAGCAGGGCGATAGAAAGGAGGTTAATACGGTTTATTATAATAAGGTTGCTAGTAATAATTCTATTAGTATAACTATAAGTATTATAAAAATACGTAGCAAGGACCTAGGTATAGCTAGGGAGAAGCTCGCTATAGGTATTATTATTAATATATATATTATACGCTCGCTTAAGGGTATCCTAGATATATCTAATATAGAGGTTAGAAGATACGTTCTCAAAAGGCTCGATACTATTAAGGATTTTCTTAATCTCTTTAATAAGGATAGCGTCGGGGTAGTATAGAAAGGCGTTATTAATACGAGCCTTCGCCTCATCGATCTGCTAGCGCTAGGCTATAGGGCTAGGGTAGCCCTTCTTAGGAGTCTTGCGAGGGGTAGTAGCTATGGTTTTAGCTAGGGTGCTAGTAATAACGCAAGCTAGCTTAGTAGCCTAGGTATCGTTATTCTAAACGTTATTAGCGTTATTATTAACGACCTCCTTATATTAGGTCTTAGCATCCGTAGCGAAGAAGTTCTTCTTAGCTACCTATTTACCCTTCTTATAGTCCTTATAGGACTTCTTCTTCTTAGCAGCAGACTTACGAGTCTTAACTAGAGTGCTGAGGTCAATACTATAGTTACTAACTTAGTTATCGCTACCTTAGTTATTACTACCCTAGCGCAGGGAGATAGGGTTAAGCACCTTATTATCCTAGGGGTTAGTATCCTTATCTTAGCTGCTGCTATCGTCAGATAGGTGAGAGGATAGGACCTCGTAGTTATTAGTAATTTCCTTGCCTTTAGAAGCTATTATTATAGTAGTATTAGTTAGGCTAGCGTTCAGGAGGCTATATTTAGCAGGTTAGGATAATATTATTACTTATTATAAGAGGTCTATCGAGTAATAATTAGCATATAGGAGAGAAATAAATAAATAAAAAGTATAGGCATACCTAAATAAAAGTAAGCAGGTATAGTAAATAGAAGGAAGGTATAGAAGGAAAAAATTTTTTATAATAGGGGTTAATAAGGAAGGCATATAAAAGTTAGCACCTTCCGCTCCTTCCTATTTATTTCAATATAAGATAGAGAGATCGAGGAAAGAGTAGTTAATAGTGAAAATAGTAATAATAAAGGGAAAATTTATAATCCTAATATTAATTTAGGGTATATATATTTATCTTATTAAAAGGATAGGAAAACTATTTAGTTATATACGAGGTGCACGCCTTCTTATAGCTCTTTTAGTATCCTAGTCGAGGGGGAATTTAGCGTTATACTCATTAATAATATCATTTATATTAAGTAATAGGGAGTCTCTTTATTCCTAGGTATCGTCTTTTGCTATAAAACCCTTCTATCGGACGAGGTATTTAATAGTAGGTTTATAACTCCTCTATAAGACTCTTTATTTAACGATATAGTTAAGTTCCTACTCCTTACTACTATTAACCTTAATAGGCTTTAGTAGTAGAATCTCATAATTAAATAGGTCTTCTCCCTGAGCTAGCTTATATAGCTAGGCTATAGAGAGGATTAGGTAAACCCGCTAGTATTTAGGAATATCTACCTCATAGGCGAGAGGATTAATAACATACTTAATTTAGAAGGGTCTTATCTATCTAGAGGTTAATTTATTATTACGTTATCCTAGTAGGTAGAATCCTTTGCTAAGTTATATCTAGACTTTATCCCCTTCGTTAAAAGTTATATTAGTATAGTAGTTATTATATCTCTCCTTATACGAGGCGTTTGCTATATTAATAAGTAGTAGTACTTCCTTCTAATATATCTCCCTGAGGATAATAAGGCTCTTAGTCGGGGCGCTTATTTATATAACTATATTAAGAATACTTCATAGCTTAAATCCGAGCATAACCTCGTTTAGTAATCGCCCGATTATAGTAAATAGGGAGTTATTAAGATTATACTATAGGGTAGGTAGTATATCAGTCTATAGGATATTAGGGGATTTAGACGTATAGAACTATATCGCGATCTCAGCAGTCTAGTTTATTCTTTCGCTCTACCCATCCGTCTAGGGGTAGTATGCTATTAAGAGGAGGAGCTTAACGTTAAGGGTATTAAATATTATATACTATACTATAGAGATAAACTTAGGATCCCGGTTACTAATAATATAACGTGGAATTCCCTAGTCTAAGAGGAAAAATACGTAGAGTAGGACTATTACTTATTCTTTTGCTCTATAGGTTGAATATCTTATGAGAAGGATTATCTTTTTTAAGAATTTATACGTTATTATTACTAATATATCTAACTCTAGGAAACCTAGTAGGGCGTAGGGACTTCCATAGGATAGCACCTTAGGTATATTAGTAACGAAGTCTATAGTAATAGTATTATAAGGGATATCCACGACGGGGATAGGTTATAGCTATCTTAGTAGCCTTTAGCAGTCGACTTAGTTCTCTTTGCACTAGTTATAGTAAGCGATATATCGTTATATAAGCGACTTCTTATTATGAAACTAAAAGGTCGATATTTCTACTATTATGCGGTCTGCGCTAAAGTAGTATTTTTCGTTATAACTAAGGCAGAGAATCGCAGGTACTAACTTGCGTGGAATATAGAGTCTCTAAGTACTATTTATAGCTATATAAAGGATAAGTCCTTCTAGCGATAGACTCTAAGGAGTCGTTCGACAGCATTTTAGGGCTCTTCTAGCAGCTCTAGCGCTATTTTCCTTAGTAGTAGTATCAAATAGTAACTACTACTTGCCTAGTTCCTTCTGCTAGGATCGGAGTTATTTAAGAATTTTGCTATACCTCGTGTTATTAGTATAGTTATCTATAATCTTAGTAATAAAGTCCTCTAAAATGCTCATAGTTATCTCCCCTATTGCTCCGTAGGCTTATAACTTCTTAGCTAACTAGTTAACTATATCTATAAATCCTGCGTTATTATTATTATCGTTACTATAGGTTATTTCTACGAGGATATTGCTATCCTTAAACCTATTAGCTTATCCTGAGGCTATAAGCAATAGCAGGCGCGAGAGGGTATTAGGGATAACGTTAAGCTTCCCTAGTATATAGGTAATATTAAGGTTAAATTGCAATAGGTAGTTCGCAGCGCTCGCAAGCTATAGGTTAGCCTTATTGAGGTCTATAGTCCGTAGCGAGGTATATATAAGAATTCCCTTCGTAGCTGCGTAATCTATGAGAATCTATATAGGGTGCTTATTCAATTATACGAGCTTATAGAGCTTCTTTATAGCTTATACTACTACTACTACCTCTACCTCCGTAGCGAAGTATCGCTTTTCTAAGGGCGATATAACCTTAGATAGGAAAAGCACTAGTTAGACGTGGATTTGCGCAATATCTTTGCTAGATATATTAGTGCTATTCTATAGGATACCTAGTTAGAATACTATAAGCCTAAAGCCGCCTTTATAAGCATTAACCTTAAAAAATATAAGCTTATTCGGGTTATAGTAGTATCTCACGACCTAGTTATAGAGATTCTCCTAGAGGGCCTTCTATACCTCTTGCTCGCTTAGCGTTAGCTCGAATAACACCTTTTATACCCTCTTTATTTAAACTGCTTTTAATAGACTATTAGGAAGTATATTTTTATTATAGAGGTTTGCAATAAGACGGGTCTTTCTATCCTATAGTAGCGTTATAATAATATTATACTAAGGTATATCGCATTATAGCTATCTAGCTATTCCGAGGTATCTCTCGATATTATAGAGAGTTTTTAGGAAGCAGAGGTTCTTAAAGGCTGCGATCCTATCCTCTATTTATTTAATACTATTAGTATTTATAATATAGCTAAGGAGTCTTACTTTAGGAAACCTTATAAAGGACTTCTTAGGTCTAATATAAAGGCGGTTATTCTCGAAGAGCTTAAGAATAATATTAATATACTAGAGATAGTCCTTATTACTAGTGCTAAAAATAATAATATCGTTAATATATGCTCGAGCAAAATGCTAGTAGTCGTGCAAGAGGCGGTCTATAAAACGCTAGGCATAGGCTAGCGAGTTCTTAAATCCCATGAGGATAACGTTAGAAACCTCGATACTACGGGGACTTATTACTACTATCCTATTGCAATATCTCGAGTAGATAGGTAGTTAGTAGAAGAACCTAATAGCATTAAATATCGTTATATATTTCTTCCCTCTGAGGGTATTTATTATATTATCTTAGTCGGGAAGCGGGTATATATCTAGGATAGTGATTCGGTTAAGAGGGCGAAGGTTAATAATAACCCTGCCTTTTTTTATATTATTAACTACTCGCTATATAACAAAGAGCAGATAGACGACTAGGATTAGCCTATTACCCTATATTATCTTGCTATTAGTATATATCTTGCTATAGATATTCTTAACGACCTCGGGGTCTTTAGCGCTAAGGGGGTAAGGCTTTACTATAGCCTTCTAGTTTTACTACCTTTTAATAAGCTTAATATATATATATTAGTCGTCTAGCATAGGTACGATCCCCTTATTATAGTAAACATCTTAGTTATCGAGGATTTCCTTAAGTCTTATAGTAAAAACCGTATCCTAATTATAGATCTCAACTCTATCCTTGCTATATATAACTAGGATATCTTTTAGCTTAGATATTCTATAAGATAGAATATTATCCGCTTAATAAGGCGGTCCTAGGCTAGATTTAGCAAGCGGGGTTATAAACTACGCACTAGCTGCTATATTACCCGTAGCCCTATTGAATTTATGTTATAAGAACTAGCGTGAGTTTGATTCTCTTCTTATAAGGGTAACGACGTCTGTATAGTTAACGAGGTTAGTAGTCTCCTCTGCTTCTATTAGAATAATATAGCCTAGCTGCTATCCTCTTAGGATTATTATTAGCTTATCTGTTATATTTTATATAAGGATAAGCTTAGGGTTATCTGCTATAATTATTATATTAACTACGCTAATATAACTAGACTGAAACTACTAAGTATTAGAGCCCTGCTAGCTTAACTTAGGGAGGTTAATAAAGCTAGTTATAACGAACGCGTCACTCTACAGGGGAATAACCACGGTATAGATATTATTAACTCGTCTAGTTACTAGGTGCTATCTCCTGAACTAGACTAGATATTGCATTCTATATACTAAGCGGAACTTAACTATACCCTTATTAAAGTCTATAACTAGCCCGTGATCTTCATAGAATAGTATTCCTAACAGAAGATTCGCTCCGAGGGTATTTATAACTCTAGCTATAATAATAATATAGCTATTAATCTCCATATTACTAACGGTACCTAGGATATAGAAGTCGAATATAACCTGCTCTATTACCTAAAAGGTTAAGTCTACTATATTTATCCTCTATAGTTCTATCGTTTGAAACGTGGGATTCCGCGCAAAGAGTAGCACCTAATTCCTATCGACTAGGGTTATTAAGGCGCCTATATTAATATAGACTTCCTCTAGGCTTGCTATATTATCGCTTTTTATATTAAAGCGGAGATATATCCGTTTAGCTAGTATTATTTATTTCACTAGTTTCACCTAGGCGTTAATAATTTAGTTTTTCTTAAGTAATACCTACGCGTTATTCGCTAGGGGAATTGCGATAAGACCTGCGAAATTCACTATATTATTAACGTAGTATATAGCTACTTCTGGAACTAAAGTAGTTAGGGAGATTGCTAGCATGCTTCTCGCTATAACTACGATATCTATTATCTAGCCCGCCGTTTCCTCTTTGCGAGGTTGCTCTAATAGGGTAGCTGAATCATAGGGGACTTCCTATACGTCTAGCAGGATATAGCTGCTATTAACGAGGTTATTAATATTATAGTCGTCGTCGTGATCCTCCTATATATAATAGGCGTCTGAGTCTATCTAGCCTAGTCTATTATATTTTATATAACGTTAAAAACCCGGGTTTCTCTATAACTAGTTCTATAAGCAGCGATCTTTCTAGTTTTAATAGTTATTAGAGCGCTAGAAGCGTTGCTAAGGTTAATAACGTTGCTAGGGTTGCGGATTATTATAATTATCCCGTTAGAAGTCTCAGTTAGTCCGTCGTCCTTTATTATTAGTCTATATTATATCATCGGACTCTTCTGATATATAGTTAATGCTAATTAGCGCCTAGAGTCTGCGCTAAACTACCTTACGTTTTTTCTCAGCTATATTAAGGTAATCCTTAAGAGTATTGCTAGCTATTAGTTCATCTAGGAATCGCTAAAGCTCTAGGTTAATTGCATTATAGAAGATTATTAATAGCTAGCTAACTATAGATATTAATCCTATCTACGCTCTATTATATTTAAAATAGTTTTAAGCGAAGTTATAAATATCTCTATCTCCCTTGAGGTTTTCTATAGTAAACCTATATATAGCAATCTATTAGATAGACTCCTACTAGGTTAGCATAAAACGTCTCCTAACTATATTATATAGGGCGTGATATCCTATATAGAGGTGGTTCTATTATTTAATTAGCCTAAGTTAGTATTCCTACTAGCTAAGTGCTTTCCCTCATAGCAGAGAGCTCTAATTCTATATAATCTCTAAAGCTATAGCTAGGCTAGTAGTTTTAGCATCTAGGCTAGAGATCTATAGATCTATCTCCTTATAATATAGAATATCCTAGTTATAAAAGACGGGCTCTATACTATACTTCTTATTAGCATCTAGCTAAAAAATACTATACTATTAGGCAAATCTACCTTCTTATCGAGTTCCTACGGGCTATAGTGCCCTAGTATTAGCCTCGAGCTAGCTAAATACTTAAAGGAGTAAAGCCTCAAGACCCTAGGATAGTAGCTCCGGGTAGGGCCCCTAGGATAATAGTAAAAAGGTTAGTAGTAGCGCTAAATTCTACTATAGCAGCTAGGTCCTCCCTACTAATATATCCTACTTCAGTAGACCTATAGTAGTATTATAAAGAATTTATAATATTCTATAGATTTTTCGCTCTAATAGTCCTGCAATAATATCTTCTAGCGCTATAACTTATAGTTCGGGGTTTTTTCTGCTCCTACTATAAATATTATCTACTATAGCTCTCGCTTTAATAGGAGGTCCTAGGGGTTCGATATCTAACTAGCTAGACTAGATAGAGTTATAACTCTTTCGTCTCTCGGGGGCAGAAGGGTAATTCTCTCGCTAGCTCTATAAAGGCTTTCTTCTCTAGACGGGGGTATAAAAAGTGCTACTATTACTAGAGTATTCCTTATAGCTACGATTATATTAATAATACTAATTAACGTAGTTATATAGTTATTAGGCTCGAGTATCTAGTAATAGCATAGATTAGCTTTCGCTTTCTAGCCTATATTAACGATATCTATATAGGGTATATAGTTATTATCCTATTTAAGAGAGGCGAGGTTCGCTATCTAGTTGCAAAATCGTTTGCTAAGGCTAAGGGTAAAGTTATAGTCCTTATAAGCCTGCTAGAAACTATAGAGCCTATAAGCCTCGTTATAATATCTAATTCTAGCTATATCTCCTATATTATAATATTCCTCTATAAGAGAGGGATTATTATATTAATTTAATATTAAACTCGAATAGTTAGCTATATAAGTTGATAGTTAAGACCTCTATCTCTTTAACTTCTTTAACTTCCTTCCTTTTAGTATATAAATACTTTTAGGAGGGGGTTTCAAGGTCGAGTCCGAGTCCTCTACCTCGTTACGAATTTTCATAGTATAAGGGAGGTCTTAGATAAGAAAAAAGAATAAGTTAGGTTATACTACTAGATATTATAATCTTCCTACTAGCCTAGGGCTATAGTAAGGGTTGCTAAGACTGCGAGTAAAATAAGGAAAAGAGCAATATAAATGTGAATAATAACAAATAGTATAATAAGTAATTATAGGTATATTGTGATATATTCTATAATAGCCGAGCCTTCTAAGCTTATCTATTAGAAGTCTCCTACTTAAAGGATGGGCGTTAAGCCCAACCGTGGTCACGTGGAATACCACGTGATAGCCGACTATATCACCAAAAGGCGTATGACAGATATGCTAATAGTAATATATTTACTATTATTATATAAAAATTCAGCTTTAACTAATTATATTGCCTATTAGTTGCATAAGCTTTTGCTAAATTTTATAAGATATATAGTCAAGGTTTAGTATATTCTTTTGATCTAGCTATTTATCTATAGATGCTATATAGTAGAGATACGCCCTTCTATATCTCAGGCCTTAGTCTAGTCTTACTATAACTAGCTAGTAATTAGTTTATCTTAGTTACTAATAATAGCCTTAGGCGTGCTATATTAGTATTTAATCTCTTAATATAGGATCCTTGCTAAACCTGCAGCGTCTAGTCGCTTAGTTATTACTAAGAACTATACTACTTTAGTAATCTAGTATATAATTACTAGAATTATATTATAAGTAACTCCATTATCTTAGCAACTTTCTAGCAAGCTAATTAAGAAGTCTAAAGAAATCTATTAGAATAGGTATACTAGTAGTTCTACTATTCATAGTAGCTTATATAGCTTATGCTATAGTATATACGCCCCTTAGCAGCGCGGGCACTTAGTAATATATTACTATATATCCTCTATTAAATATAGCTAATAAAACTTTTATAGGATTAGCTTAGCTATCTTATTTACTCCTATATACCCTAATCTAAGCATATTATAATAGCTCTTTAGGATTTCATAGCAGAGGGATCCCTCTTTTAGGATAATAAGTCTTCTTTTGAACTAAAGGATATTATTCTTATTAACTTAGTATCCTTAATATTCCCTAGTATCCTAGCAAACCTTAGCTATTATATCTCTATAGAAGGGGTCTTTAGCTTATAGTCCTCTAACTATCTATTTAAGATCTATGCTTAGTTATAGTATATAAGCTGTTTTATCCTAAATAAGCTCCCTTATTATAGCACGTAGGATATACTATTCCGGTATAGTAACCCTAGCTCCTTCTAAGTCCTCTGGCCTATTGCTATTCTCTCGTAGAGTAGTCGGCGTAGCACCTATATATGCTTTTATATAGGTAATAGCGCTAATATATATACTTATATATAGTAGCTTATTAGTACCTATTATAGGGTAGTGCTAACTTAAGGGTGAGGATCCCTTAACCTTAGAGCTAGCCCTCTAGCAAGGTTCTTATATACTTTACTAGATAGCTTAGATATAAGTTCTTATAATAGCTATAGTTCCCTTAAGCTTAGTAATATACTAGCGAATATTTACTAAAAGCTAGCTAATAAGCCTAAGTTTCTTTCTAAGGGTAGGAAGTATATTATCCACCTTAGTATCTTCTACTATATAGTTAGAGCGTTATAATAGTCTATCTACTAGATTAGTAACCCCTAACTTATACTAGATTTTAAAGTTAAGTACTAATAGGTAGTAAACCTATTATATAAGTCTTCTATAAATATCCCGCATAAGTGCAGTAAGTACTCCTTTTAGCGCTATATAATCTATAAGTATTATGAGTTTCTTAGGGAGTCCTTATAGGTATTACGCTTAGTAATCTAGACTTTTTATTAGCAAGGAGTTTCTATTACCCTATAGCCTAGCGCTTCTCTATATCTAAGAGCTTCCTTAACTAGAAGGCTACTAAGTACTAAACTATATTATACTTCTATAAGAGCATACTAGATACTACCTAAGTAGATATATTAGTCTTAACCCTAGTTTCTAATGCTAGGTTATAGTATCTTAGTATTAGGGCTTTAGCGAATGCTCTCCGAAATATCTCAAATATAGTTTATATCTCCCTTATCTAGGCGAAGGCTCCTAACTTCATACTATTCTAGCTTCCCTTAAGCGCGCTATTTATAGGGGCTATAATATAGGAATATCTTATAATAAACTTATAGTAAAAGTTATAGAAACTAAGGAATACTTAGATATCTCTAAAAGACTTTAGTACTAGCTATTTAGTAACTACTCAGACTCTATCTAGGTCTATCTTAATATTATCTTAGGTAATATAGAACCCTAGAAAATCTACTTCTATCTAGTAGAAGTTATACTTCTTTAGTTTTATAAATAGCTTAGTAGCTCTTAAGTAGCATAGGATAGTATAGAAGTCCTTAGTATACTATTACCTTATATCTAAGTAGATTAGAATATTATCTAGGTATATAATATAGCAGGTATCTCAAAAGTTAGCGAGTATTTAGTAAATATACGCCTAAAAAGTTGCTAGGGTATTTATAAGCCTAAATAATATTATAATATACTTAAAGTACCTATATCGCGCTCTAAATACTATTTTCTACCTATCTGCTTTATTAATAATAATTCAATATTATACCTCGGCTAAGTTAATCTTAGAAATAAACTTTAATCTAGCAAATCTATCTAGAAGCTTGCTAATTAGTAGTAGAGGATAACGGTTCTTTATTATAATTTTATTTAATCCTCTATGGTCTATATATAGTTATAAGCTTCTATCCTTCTTAGGTATAAATAGTACTAGTGCTCCCGCGGAGCTAGTTAAGCGGTATATATAGCCTGCTACCTCTATATCCTGAATATACTTAGCGAGCGTTTATAACTACTCTACTAATATAGGGTATATAGGTCTATATAGGGGTTCCTTACTAGGTTTTAGTTTAATATAGTATACTACTCCTTTTAGCCTCGGAACTTCCTTTATATTCTCCTTATTAAAAACGTTAGTAAAGTCTTAAAGTTCCCTAGGAATCTTCTTCTCCTACTTATTATCTAGCGAATCTTTGCCTAAAGTCTCTATATCCTTCTTATTAGAGCTTATAGCACCTATTAGGTATATAATATAAGCTTATTTGCTATTCTCTATAATCTCTTAAATAATTACCTCTAGCTTAGTAAGCAAAAGCGGTTTATATAACTAGGTATATATATAGATATCTAATAGATACCTTCTTATCCTATTAAGTTATTAGATAGAAGGATATCTCCTGCTCCTTCGGGGTAAGGGCTTATAATAAAAGCCTAGCGAATCTTCTATAAGTAACCCCAACTATCTATAAGGAAGAATATAAGCTAATAGACCTTACCTATAGGCATAGGCCTTCCCTAGAAATCCACTAATTCAGGGGCTATAATACTTGTAGCCTCCTTTAGGTAGAGCCTCTTAATAAGATCTTCTTATATAATATCTATTACTATACAGGTATCTATATTAACCTCTAGTTTAACTTCGCTAGATACTTAGAGTGCTAATACCTATCCCTTAATAGTCTATCCTACTAGAACTAAGGTGATTTCTAGTATAATACCCCTCGGGGTTATGTAAAGAGTATGGCTAAAGGCCTAAACCAGGAAAGGCTAGAATGCTGAAACGTAGATATCCGTTATTATATTAGACTATTGCTTAACCTTCTAAGTTTTTCGCTTGCAGAGTTTTCTCTAAGGTATATTTATTTGCTCCTAACTCGCTAACATTTTGCTAATAGCATAGCTCTATATCCTATACCCGCTACTATTCCTTATAATTACCCCCCCTTTTAAAGCCTTAGTCCCTAAGGCGTACTAATAGGGTAATACAGCTCTGCGTTACTAGCTATAGGGCGATAGTTTAGCGCTTTTATTATATTATTTGCTATTACTCCTTCCTACGCCGGATTTAAGCTACTATAGCGAATAATATATTTTATTTTCTAGTAGCTTATATATTTTTGAATTTTAAGCATTGCTATTTTTTTTAATTAGTTACTAATAGTTATATAACTATTTAGTAGTATATAGCTAGTAATTATTTAGCCTTATTGCCTAGCGATACTAATTATAAAAGGGCGTCTACTTTTCGAGGTCTCTAACCTAGCTAGATTTTTCCCCCTTTAGTATCTCTTTTTCAACTTAATAGCCTTCGTTATATTTCTCTTTATTATCTATTCTATAAGCTTTTGCTATAATTATTAATTTTCCCTATTCTTCCTTTTCTAGTTTATCTCTTTTACTATTATTTCGCTAACCGTTCTCTGCTATATCTTATATCGCATATATAGGTGCAATTCTCGCTAAATACTTATACGATCCCGAAATCCTCTCTAGTAACCTTACTAGTAATTCTAATAGTAGCTATCCCTATCTCAGCTATCTCTATAAGATATATTAAGACGTTATTAACCTTTGCTATATATATAGCGAATATATGCAGAAGTACGTCTATTATAACTTCGATAAGAAGAAATATGCTATTATAAGTCTCTACTAGTTCGCTACTAGGTCGCTATATACTAACACCTAGTAGGTTCCCTAGGAGCTTTAGAGCATAGCCTAGATAACCTAGAATATATTCTACTAGATCTAAATTTAGGAATAGGAGGGTATCTTAACCCCTCTTTATTATTATTATATTCTCGCTTCCCTCGCTAACTATTTAATAGTATAGAAATATATTACTAAGCTAATCTATAATCCTACTACTAGTAATAGTAGCTATAATATAGAGTAGCTCTAACTCCAGGAGCTCGCTTCTATCTATAAGCACCTCGCTTTTAATATCTTAGTTTATATATGCTATTGCTCGCTACTCCCTTGCTAATTATATCCTATTAATAACTAGTTCTAAGTTAGTACCCTTTATAATAGTATTAATATCCTTTAGCGCCTAAACGCCGCCTAGCTACTATATATTTATAATAATAATCCTATTATATACCTCTATAATAAGATCGATCATCTAGTTAATAACCTTTTAATAA
Organism: Colletotrichum sansevieriae; assembly: GCA_026260285.1. NCBI lineage: Eukaryota > Fungi > Ascomycota > Sordariomycetes > Glomerellales > Glomerellaceae > Colletotrichum > Colletotrichum sansevieriae. The sequence goes on from JAOQIF010000929.1 coordinate 15,184, forward strand.
AACTAGTCCCTAAGCACCCTTATAAGTATAATATTAACTCCTTTCCTAAGTTTAGTAAGTTACTTTAAGATAACCTCTTTAAGTATACTTCTAACGATATTCCCTCCTACTTTATTACTATTACTAATACTCGCCCCGTCTCTTGCGCCTTATACCTCTATACTCCTACTAAATATAGCTAAGAGGATAGTAATAATTTAGCGAAAAAGGCTAGAAGGGCTAAGAAAACTAAGGTTATTATTACTATATCTAATAATGGCTCTAGTAACGAGTCGGGTAGCGAGGTGGGTAGTAGCTCTAGTAGAGAGTTAGGTAGTGACCTAGGTAGTACGTCTAGTAGTAAGTCGGCGGGTAGTTAGTCTATAGGTAATAATAATAGGGATGCTAGTAATATTAGTAATGCTAGCTCGGTAACTAGTCGCTATGGTGCTATTCGTAGTCGTGGTAGTCGGGGTGCTCGCGCCCGTGGCTATAGTTAGAAGTGAATAACTATTTAGATAGTTAGCTCCCTCCTTTTTCTTATAGGATAATACCCTTCTTTTGCTATAATATTAGTAATAATTCGCTGCTTAATATAATTAATATTCTACTTCTTAATTTAGCTTCTATTCTATAGTCTCGTGATTTGCAATTAGCAACTTATCGCTATAACTTTATAACTAGTTATCCTACTTCTTATAAGACTTCTTATGCTATTTATTAAACTTATGAATAGCCTCTTGCATATTCGCTAAGTTTTCTATATGCTCCTATATATTATATTCTATAAGCTATCCTACCTATTTAACTAGATACTATATATTATTACTAATACCTTGCTATATAATAATCTCTTCTACTTCCTATTCCTCTAGCTTATCCTCGAGCTCTAGGTATATAGGCGAACCTTTGCTACTTGCTTAGTAGTTATCCTATAGTTCTAATAAGGTAATAGAGAATATATTATATATCTATTAGTATTATAATAATAGATAGACCCTATATGCTTATATGCTAACTAGTTCTATAATAGCTATCTATATAAACCTAGGTGCTAGTTTCTTATTCTTAAACTAGAAGTTCTTTGTTAATAGCCTGGTAACCTATCCCTAATAATAGGTCTAGTCCTGATGCTTCGCGTTATAATACTTAGCTTATGCCTTAATAACCTTCTGCTACTATTCCTAGGCCCTCTTGCGGAGGCTTAAAATATATTCGATTCGCTCCCTTACGCCCTATACTATAACCCTATTCATAGGAGCCACGTATTCTATATAACGCAGGTAGTAACTATATAAGGCCTCTATTAGTAAGTAGCTAGTAGTACTATAGCAACTATTATTATATGCGAACTCCGCCTCAGGTAACTAGACTACTTATTCTTATAGCGAGTTGCTAGTATATGCTTATAAATACTTTTCTAACGTCTAGTATATCCTTTCTAACTACTTATCAGTCTAGGGATAGTATATAGTAGAGAGGCAGCGCTTAATAGCCCTCTCTCTTATAAACTCTTCCTAAAATTAGCTAATTAGGAGCTTATCTCGGTTGCTAACGATACCCTCTAGAGTGCTAAAATAGTATTTAACCCGTTTATAAATAATCCGCACTAACTTAGTAGCTATTAGCCGCTTCGTTATTAGGATAAATATAGCAAACTTAGTTATTTAGCATATAATAACGAGAACTACGTTATATTCTCCGCCTATATGCCGAGAGCTTGCTAGCAATCTAGTAATAAAGTCTATACTTATTTCCTAGAATAGGTATATAGGTAAGGGTAGTAGTTATAATTTCCTATAAGGCTTATGCCTCGGAACGCGGTTCCCCTAGTATATATAATACCCTATAACGTAATTATATATATCTATAGCTAAGTTTAGCTAATAGAAGTTCCTTGAGATTAACTCAGTGGTCTTATTCACCCCTATATAACCTGCCCTATAGTTATTATAATATTAGTAAAGGATCTCTAGCCTTAGAGACCCTTTTTATAGTATCTCTAGCTATCCCTTACAGAATAGGGTTCCCTAGCTATTAATTATATAGCCCCTATAATCGCTAGCTAGTCTGCATACCTTCTCTAATTATATCTAGTAATATAAGTCATTAGCCTATAGTCCGCGGACAAGATTCTCTATTGCTTTAGAGAGTTGCTAACTATCTGCTATTTTACTTATTATAAGCTCCCTTATAACCTAGCATAGGATATACTACTATGCTATAATAACCTTAGCTCTAAGCGAGTCCTCTTAGTTAATAACCTCTTGCTAAGCGTTCTCTATATTACCCCTTGCTCTTTAGCATTAGGTTATTATAGCTGCTATAGTTATAGTAATATTAGTATGCTATAGAGCGCAATGCTAACTAGAGACCGAGGCGTCTCTACCCCTAGAGCTATCTATCTAGAAGGGGCACCTTATACTAGCCCTTATAGCGTTAATAAATGCTTTTGAGGTCTCTATACTACCTTATGATATAGTAATGCTTATCCGAAGGTCTGCTAGTAGTTTGCTAATAAGCCCTAGCTTCTTCGCTAGGGTTAGGAGTATATTATTATACTTCACCTTCCCCTCTATATAATCTAGCCTCCTAGATAGACTATCTACTAGGTTTATAACCCCCGACTTATGCTCTAGGTTAAAGTTAAATGCTAAGAGTTTATATACCTACCTAGCGAGCCTTCCCTAAAGGTCCTGCGCAGGTGCGCTAATAACTCCCTTTAGCACCTAGTAATCTATTAGAACTATAAACTTCATTAATATACCCTAAAGGTAGTAAGCCTAATAGTCTAAACTCTCGACTATAGCGAGAAGTTCCTATTAGCCTGCTCCCTAATATTGCTCCGTATTGCTAAGCTTTTGCAAATAGTAGGCAACTAGTTACTACTAACTATTAATATGCTATAATAGGATGCTAGATATAGCCTTTATAGAAGCATCTATCTTAACCCTTATCTCACGGGTTAGGTCCTAGTATTAGAGAATAGTTACTAAGTAGAAGGTAGCTTAAAGCTGCTCGAAGGCTTATTAAGCCTTTTCTAGCTAGTGAAACTCGCCTCCTTTCTTACTATTCTTACTACCCTTTAGTAGGGATATTATTAGGGCTATAATACCCGAATATCCCGCGATAAACTTATAGTAGAAGTTATAGAATCTAAGAAAGACCTAGATATCTCGGTACGTCTTTAGCAGCTTCTATTTAGCAGTAGCTCGGATGTGAGTTTAGTCTATCGATATACCCTCAGATATAATAATATACCTTAGGAACTCTACCCGCTATTAGTAAAATCTATACTTACTAAGCTTAGTATAAAGCTCCTATTAGCGAAGCCTATAGAGCACTTAGAGAAAGTCCTTTATATACTACTCTCTTATCTCTAAGTAGATTATAATATTATCTATATAAGTAATATAATAAGTATCTAGCAGCTTAGCGAGCGCTTAGTAAATATACGCCTAGAATATAGCTAGGGCGTTCGTAAGTCTAAACGGCATAATAGTATATTCGAAGTGCTTATAACGCATCCTAAATACTATTTTCCAGCAATCCTCCGGCTTAATATAAATATAGTAGTATATATCTTAAATATTAATTTTCGAGATCTATTTCACTCCCCGAAGCCTATTTAATAGTTTGCTAATAAGAGGGAGTAGATATTAGTTCTTTATTATTACCTTATCAAGGCCTCGATAATCTATATAAAGGCATAGGGACCTATCTTTCTTAGGTATAAAAAGGATAGGAGCGGCTGCTTCGCTAGTTAAGGGTTAGATCCGCCCTATTGCTTAGTTATTAGCGATATATTAGCGAAGTTCTTCTAACTAATGCTTATTTAATAGGTAGATAGGCCTATATAGGGGTTTCTTCCCTTCGATCAAATCGATAGTATATTCTATGCCCTCTAAGACCGGGTATTACTTTGCTAACTATTCGTTAAATATTACCTATTCACTAGATAGTTCTAGTAGTAACTCCGTATTGCCCTCTAGGGTATCTTCTTCTTCTAGAGCCCCTATTAGGAGCTTATAGAGGGCGATATTCCCTAATATATATATAATATAGGCCTTCTAGCTATTCTTAACGATCTCTTATATAAATGCTAATAGCTTAGCAATACTAAAGCGTTTATATTCCTAGGTATTTATCTAGGTATTAATTATAATATCCTCTCTTCTTATAGAGTATTATAATAGGAGAAGGTCTCTTACTCCCTCGGGTTAGGAGGCTTTAGCGAAGAGTTGCTATATCTTCCTCGCTTCTCCTCCTAAGTTAATAAGGAAGAATATTAACTAGTATATATTCTAGCCTATTATAGATAACCTATTAAACCCTTCTAATATAGGGGTGATAGCTACTACGGGTCGTAGTTATAGGGACTTAGCTAGTTAGCTACTAATAATATTAACCTAGGAATAGGAATCTATATCTATTATTACTTCTTATTTAGCAATATTCTAGAGAATAATTACCTATCCCTTTATAATAGCTCCCTTTAGGAGAGTATCTAGTTCTAATTTAGACGCAGGGGTTATTAATATAGTCCCCTAGCCTACTTATTTTCTAACGAGTTGAGTTCCTTAACTCTTAAGGATTAGATTATATTAATCCTCGCCTTCTTAGCAAGTGCTTAGTATCCTACTAGCGTTTTGTTTGCGCTTCGTTTTATATATTTATCCGGGTAGTCTACCCTCTTATACCCCTTTTATTTATAGCTAAAGCATATTATATAATTAGATATTATAGGTTATATGCTAGGGCTAGATATAGACCTATTTTAGTTAGATCCCTATATCACGCTGCTAACCTATTAGTAAGGCATTAGGCTCTGCAAACCCCGTATTATCTTCTAGCTAGAACCTTACTAGCCCGTCTTTTAACCCGACCTCGCTACTAGGGGCCCCTTTAGGTTATGCTCTTCCCCTATATACTATTTCTTGCTTTTGCTTCATAGAGGTTTGCCGCCCTAGTAGCAATATATCTCCTATAAGCATTTAGCTTCTATAGCTATATTTCTTAGCCTCTATATCTCAACTTTCTAAACTTCGAGTTCTTTATATAGGAATAGGGCTAATCAGAAGTATAGTATATAGGCCTTAGCCTTGCTATCTTCTATACTAACTATACCTAAGTCCTAATATATTACTAATTATTTAATAAAGAACTATATTAGTAACTATATCTCCTTCTGCCTTATTATATCTAGCTTCTCGTAGTACCTTCGCTCTTAAAGCTTAGGGTTAATATAGTATTAGCAAGTAAATGCTATAAAGTCGGCCTATACTAGGTCTCCTTCTAGCCTAGCCTTATAGTATTGCTACTAGGTTTATAGGGATAGGGTTATCTTCATAAGTACCTATTAGACCTGCTGCTCTAGCATACTGCTAGTATATAATTAGTTTCTATCCTTAATCGCTTAGATCTAGTTACTAACCTAGTCTATAGTAAAGTCCTTAGTTATAATAGAGTAGTTATATATAGGGGGTTTTTTATATTCTCTCTATAAGTATCTTAGCGCCGAGCGATTAGCGAGTTCTCATAGTAGGGTAGCAGTTTATTCCTTATGCTACTATTATTATAGATATATCTGCTCTATAAGGCTCTCCTATTATTTCTATAGTAACCCTATAGCCTAGGTAAGGATGCTATAGATACTAGCTTCTCGGGGCGTCCCGGGCGGGGTGCCCTATTAGCTACTACTCGCTATCTATTCGCCCCTCGAGGGGTAGTCTACTTAGTCTAGCGCTGCCCGGGACCTGGCCTAACCCCTTAGGGTTATTCCTCCTGCTATATTATCGCTAGGGTTATCTATTCCCCTAGCGTAGTATCCGCGTTATATTCCCTATATCTCAGGGCTTAGTAAACGATTAGTATCTCATTAGCTAAGACCTTATTAGTTATATTCTATATACCTAGCCCGGAGTTTATTATAATCGAACTCTATTACTAAATTATTAATATATTATTACTAATTTACTTTAGATATTCTAATTAGCGCTAGTTTCTTAAATCGAGGTAAAAGTAATAGAATTATAAAGAGTATAGCTAAAGGCCTAAACTAGGAAAAGCTAGAATACTAAAATATAGATATCTATTATTATATTAGAGTATTACTTAACCTTCTAAGTTTTTTGCTTATAGAGTTTTCTCTAAGGTGTATTTATTCGCCCCTGACTCGCTGACGTTTTGCTAATAGCGTGGCTCTGCATCCTGCACCCGCCACTATTCCTTACAGGTTATATCTACGCCTACTTATTTCCTAAGTCTTTAGTAATAGTTACGCTAAGTATTGCAATTATACTTATCCCGCCCTATCTTAGGTTTAGGTTCTAGTTACTACCTATTAGCTATATATAGGTTTTAATATAGTTAGGGGAGATATAGCTATACTTCTTATAGTTATAGCATTAGGGTCCCTAGGAGTCAGAGGATATACTACTAGCGCCGGGCGTTATGCAAGCATCTGCTAGTAGTTATTCTAGGATAGGGTCTCTAAGCAGCAATCCCTTAAGTTTATTAACCTAGGGGGTTATAAGCTGCTCTTATAAGAGCAGTCTAGAGAGCCTAAGTATAGTTACTTATATAACTTAGAATAGCTAGCGGATATTCCCCTGCATCTCCCTTCTATAATCTCCTATAATCTCTATATATATAGGGTAATAGTATATATATTAGTATAGTTAATATCCTACTTAAAGAGTATATCCTTTAGGGTCCTAATAAAGCCCTAAAAGAAGGTATATGCTTTTGCATTACTTATACTTAGCTCGCTAAGTGCTTAGTTAATAGACTCCTATTAAGCCTAATATATACTTAGTTTCTTATTATCCTTCTAATAGCACTATCTTAAAGTATTATAGTAGTTCTACTCTTAGAGCTTAGGCGTGATATACTACCCCCTTATAAAAATTCTAAAGTCTTCCTATTTAGGGTTAACCTAGTTCCCCGACTTATCTATAAGTATTTGCTAATAATTCTGCTATTCTATTTATAAGGTATGCTCTATTATACTCAAAGCCTACTAGATATACTAGCTATTAGAGTAGCTAGGGTAGTACTTATAAGCCTCTTTAACTATAATAAGCTAATCTTCCCTTATTATACTAATAGATTTGCTAGTAAGGCGCGCTATATTATAATTCAGGGGTTTTTTATAAACCTTAGGCGATTGCTTAGTAGGAGCTCGGTTACTTAATATAGTAGTAATTAGCTTATATTAGTTAGCTATTATAGTTATAATTTATTATATTAGTACTTAGCTAGTTGCTTTATCTAGCCCTCTAGCTTAGGCTAGCCTATTAGCTATAGCTATAGATATCTAGCCCGTTAGCCTATCCGGTCTATAGGAAGGGGTCTTATATTCCCTATTTTCCTATATATACTCGTTATCTATATAGCGAGCATTTAGCGTAAGTAGCCTATTCTCTTTAGGGCCCCTAGCCTTACTTAAAGTATAGCTTCTTACCTCCCCTCGTTAGCTCGTATTATCCTCTAATTACTTACTAGGGTTAGCTTCCTTATATAGGTTTATATAGGCTGTTTTGCTCTGCTCTTAGTAAATATTAGGCATAGGTTCCTTAGCTTAATTAGTAGGCGTTGCTCGGGTATATAATATTATTGTTATTACTAACCTTCTTAAAGCAGGGTAGAAGCAAAAGAATTATAAAGAAATCAAAGGGCTAAGAGCTATAGTTAGATTAAACTAATAATAGAAGCATCTAAAAAGTAGGATTAGTATTATTATATTACTTTTGCTTGCTTCCTCTAAGATCCTTTATTTCTAGCCTTTAGTAAGTATTTGCTAAGTCTTTGCTATAAGGGTTCTATACCCTAGACCTATAGGCCTCTCTATCCCTTCGGCCTATACTAGCTGAGGCGTCTCCGGCTTCTCCGGTCTGGGTATCCAGTCCCTTATAATTAGCTACTACTTGCTATCTATTCGCTTAATAATAGTTAGTCTGCTTAGTCTAGTGCTATCTAGGACCTAGCCTAACCCCTTAAGGTTATTTTTCCTGCTATATTATTGCTAGGGTTATCTATCCCCCTAGCGTAATATCTATACTATATTCCCTATATCTTAGGGCTTAGCGAGCAACTAGTATCCTATTAGCTAAGACCTTATTAGTTATATTCTATATACCTAGCCTAGAGTTTATTATAGTTAAACTCTATTACTAATTTATTAGTATATTATTACTAGTTTGCTTTAGATATTCTAACTAGTACTAGTTTCTTAAATTGAGATAGAAGTAATAGAGTTATAAGAGTATAGCTATAGGCTTAAACTAGGAAAGGCTAGAATGCTAAAATATAGGTATCTATTATTATATTAAACTATTACTTAACCTTCTAAGTCTGCAGCTTATAGAGTTTTCTTTAAGGTGTATTTATCCGCCCCTAACTCGCTGACGTTTTGCTAATAGCGTGGCTTTGCATCTTGCACCCGCTATTGTTCCTTGTAGATAATAGACTACTAAGTGCCTAGGGAGGAATCTAGTAAAGCTAATAGCATATAAGTATAAGACCTGAGGCTATATAGAAGAAGCTAGCCTGCTAGTATATAGGTATAAGACCTGAAGCTGCGCAGAAGATAATAATGGAGCTGCTAAGTGCCTAGGGGGCCTCTAGCAAAGCTATAATAACTAAGTAAAAGACCTAAAGGCCTGGATATAACTAATTATAAGCGCTATAGAGGGTTTAAATCTCTATATAGGCAGGAGCTTTATAGATTAATAGACTTAGAGACCAAGCCCCCTAGAGGAGGGGTAATTATAAGGGATTAGGATTATAGCGCTAAGCTAGCGCTAAGCTAGCGATAAGCTCTCGCTAAGCTATCGCTAAGCTATCGCTAGGCCTCTACTAAAGGTTAACTATATTAGTTAGCTAAGCCCTAAAAAGGGGCGCTATGCATATAAGTAGCTAGAAGGGCTAAGTTGCCTTCTTAATAATAATTAACCCCTATATTACTGCCACTTCTTCCTTCCCTGGCCTGGCCTTTTAGGCTATAACCTCACACGGATAAGTTTTGACTAGGACTAATATATATAGAGGTTCTTAATAATAAAGGAAAAGATTAACTAGGGTGACGCCTAGTAGCTTATAAAAAACCTCTATAATATATAGGATATTACTAAAGGGAATATAGCTATAGCCTAATATTACTATGCTTATATAGCTAACTACTAGCGCTAGCCTAATAACTTAGCTATAAGGAACTCTATCTATATATTAATAGATAGATAGCGCTAGGAGAACTCTTTAATACTATCTATACTATAGAATAGACCATAGCTAATTAAAGCTACTAGCCCTAGGGGAATATAGGTACTAGATCTACTAAAAGAATATAACTATCACCTAGTATTCTACCTTAGCAAGCTTTAGAAAGCTACTAGGCACCTTGTACTAGGTTAATTCAAAGCCCTGCTACCTACTATTAAGTTTAATAAGAAGCTAGAATACGAGGTTATGCGGGTAACTACTAGCTAGTTATACTAAGGATAGTTATAATATTATATCAACTAGAAAGGCTATAATTATAACCCTACCTAGTATAAAACTAAAAGTTTTAAGTATACCCTAGTAGCGCTATAAGACTTTTATACTACTAACTTAGCTACTATAGGATTATCAAAACACCTTTTAGCTTAGCTTCTAGCTGCTACCTAAGATAAGGACCTTGCTACTATAAATAATAATAACGCCCTAGTATAACTATCAGAAGCAGGAACGCTATTTAGGGAATAATTATATATATAGTAGTTAATTACTATAGATAGTAATACTAGTAAAGGGGGGGGGGGGGTGATATTATAGCTCTAGGTTAGATCTACTCGAATTTAGGGTCACGTGACCGCTAAGTCATATGGTCTCTGGGCGAGTATTATAGCTCTAGGTTAGACCTACCTTAGCTTAAGGTTATATAACTACTAAGTTATATAATCTCTAGGCGAGCCTTCAGCCTTCTAGGGCTACGCTAGCCTACAGATAGACTTTTCCCTTCTTCAACGCAGAATCCACTCAATATAGCGCAATTAAAGTATGCTAACCTTCGCCTATTCGCCGTTCGTGACAATATTAGGTTCTAGACCTAGCCCTTAAGTCCTAGATAGGCCTGCTTAACTAAGAAGTAGCCTAGCTATATATAATTCTTAGCTAGCTACTAGTTTAGTATTTCTTATTACTAGATACTAATATCTATTAGATATTAATATTCTCTAATCCTTACTAACCTATAAGATAAGGGATGGTACTTATAATAGAAATAATATATTATTAATAAATAGGTTAATATAGCTATTATCGCCTTTTATAGTCTATCTCCTACTTAATAGGAGAGTATTAAGGATTTAGCTTGATATAATCTTAATAATAGCTCCTTAGTAATCCTTACTCCTTATCCTAATTAACTACTATAAGTAGTTAACTATATATAAGAAGGCTAGAAGCTACTAAGGAGAATTCTTAGTCTAAACTGGAAGTATCCCCTCTAAAATATTATAAGGGTAAGGAGAGAGCTAACCCTAGCTATTATTATCCTATATATACTAACTAGCTAACTCTAAGCCTTAAGGATATTAGTAGCTTATTAAATCTAGTAGGCCTTAGGGATAGCCTCCTATACCTTACTAGCCTAGTCGTATATAGATAAGACCCTTTTTAGCTAATATATATCTTATATCCTTCTTATAATTCTTTCCTTAGTAATCTTTCCCTATATAAGCCTACCCTTAACCTATCCCTATCCGATTAAATACTCTCTCTTACTATCTATTTACTCCTTAATAATTAGAGTAACTAGTTAATCGCTATAATACTAAGTATCTTTCTTCCTCTTATATTTAAGAAGATAATCCTTTAAGCTATAGTTATAACTAGTAATAGCTATATTTATATAACTCCTATTTAAATAAAGAGATGTTAAAGCTAGAAATCTTTATATATAATAGCTTAAAAACAACTATATCTTTATATATTAATAAGATTAAATACCTTATAGACTTATATAGTTCTAAGCCTACCACCGGAGCTATTAGGTGTAGTATACTAATAAAGGAAATAAATAATAGCGAGTAGTTTAACTTACTTCTATGCTATTAATACCTTAAGATAACCTCTAACTTAGACCTATAAAAGACCCTACTCTTAGAACGCTTCTAGAAGGATTATAGAGCTATACTTATTAAAGCTAATTAGCTTAAGTATATATTCGTAAGTAAGGATATATTACTATTATAAAAACATATTAATAGAAAGATTTAGTTATATAATAAAGTAAGTAAATATAATAAGGATAGTTAATATTAGTACTTCGTATTAGGTATAAACCTAAACCTAGGCGCCCTTATCTATTTAAGTAGTTATAATACTCTCTAAGACCTAAAGTTATAGATCGCTACTAAGGAGTATACTATATAAGTAAGCTAGAAGTATAACTATAACCTCTAAGAGTAGATCTAAAGATAACTAGATACTATAGATTATTATAAATCTTATAGCTATAATAATTAACCTTATAAAGATTATTAGAATTACTATAGCTAATGCTATAATAACTACTACTAGGATCGCTATTAAAACTAGAACTACTATTAAGATTAATATTAAGAATAATATCCTAAATATAAGTATAGCCCTTGTGACTAATAATATAATAACTTCTATTCTTACTAAGATAACTAAGAACCTCGATCTAGACCTTTATAGGAATAATATAGCAAGCCTCGCGATTTATAAAACGGCTATAACTAGGATAAGCCTCCTAAGGACGAACCTAAGCAGATTATAAATAGATAAGCCTTAGATCATGCTCGTAATAACTAACTAGATAAGGATTACTAACTACGCAACTATAATACTAACTATCCTGCCCGTTTTAGATACTAACCTAATAGCAACCGATTCCCACGCCTAGTTAAAACCTACGCTACCACGAGTTCTTCTATTATATGCCTCTCCTAGTTAGGATAAGATTCGATATATACTAGTAGGACGCCGACCTAGTAGCTAAGCTACCTACTACTAGATAATAAGAAGGTAAAACTACTAATAATAGATAGCTTATTCATATCTCTACTAGTACCTATCGCACTTATAAATAGATTAAGAATAATATTTAGCCTAATTAGTATAGTATTAATATAGAATCTAAGGATAAGTTAGAAGCTTAGTAACGCCTTAAGATATAAGTTAGTATAGCTCGTTCTGCCTTAAAAGCTATCTAACCTAATTATAAGTTATTAGTAACTTGGGATATAATAACTAGAGTAATAGTTCCTTAAACTAAGTAATAAGTAATATAACTAGTTAATAGAATAATAATAAATAGGGTGAGGATTAATAGGGCGATTAGCTAGGACCTTATAATATATAATCTACTAGAACCTTACCTACTAATTAAGATAACTAGAACCTTAAACTAGATATTAATAAAGCAAGTACTATAAACGCGCTATATAGTATCTAAGAAGAGAGCTAAAGCGCTATATTATTAAATAGTATTACTATATGAGGCGATTAAGTTATTATTTAATCTATACCTATATAGGATAACGAGTAACCTAAAGAATATCTTATAGAAATTTAATAGTAAAGGGTAATAAATAGGGACCTAGGTTATAGATATAGATAAAGAGGGATAGATTTGTAGTAGATTAGTTTAAGATTATTTATTTAGCTTTAGTTATTTTATTTACTTATTTTACTTATTTATAACGAGGGTATCGCTTTTTTAGACCAGGGGTTATTATATAATATAGGGTAGGTTACCTACCGGGGTAGGCCTCCTTCTCCCTTAGCAACCCCTACCTATATAGTTAGTCTCTCTCTATATATAATACCTAGCTTTATATAGAGAGACGTTTGTTTACCTACTTTAAGCAGTTCTATATATATCCATCTTTCTATATATATCTATCGTTTTATTATAGAGCCTAGCTCTTTATAGGGATATAGTAAGATGCTTCTGAGGTGTTGAGGCTTGACTATCGACTAACAGTGAAGCAATTTGATTCGCTAATAGGTAAGTTTATAATGATAGTTAGAATGGCAGCGGAAATAAGTTTGACAAGCCTTAAAAAGCTCTTGGTTGATATTGATTTCGCAAAGCTACGAGCCTAACTCGACACCCAAAGCAGAAGGCAACATCATTATAAAGCTTCCCCCATGTGTCACGAGCCAAGATAGATTGCAGGGAAGGGCTTAGCGCGCTAAGTTAGGGTAGTCCGTAGGAGTTAGGCGATATAGGGAGGCACTAGGTGACCTCTAGAGAAGCTCTCTAGCCCCTCATAGTAGGATAGATGGCTAGAGAAGAATATCTAACCTTAGCTATACCTAACTATACTAACTCTATTACTCTGCACTATACTATTGAATAATACGGGAAGTTCCATAGCTTTGATAAAGATATGGGAAGTTCCTTAGTTATGCTATATATATCTAAGATATAGAATCCCCTTACCCGAAACTACAGGGAAGGACCTAATAATGATATTAATATATTATATACTACAAATAGGCATACTAAATCCTATGATTAATAGTCTAAATGAAGTAATCGCTAATTAAAGCTATTATTAATTAGTAGTTATTTATAGACCTATTCTAGGTATAGATAATTACTTATATTAATACTAATACTTCTATTGCTGTTTATTATTACTTCTAACCTATTTTTACTAAGTTAACTAAAGTTAAATCTATTATAATATTAACTCTATCTAAATTATTAATAGTTATTCTAAGTAGTTAAGAGGATTAGTCCTTATAATAGTAATAACTAAATCTATCCTAGTTTTATATAATATATAGCATTATATTCTTCCTAAGCTATCTAATTAAAAGCTATAAAAGGATTGTATATAACTAATAATTAATAAACCTACCCCTTTAATCTTCTATAAGAAGATAGATCTAGTAGTATTAATAGCCTTATCCTTAATAATATAGGGATTAGGATAAACAAGAACTCTAAATATATCTCTACTAGTATATAAAAGGGCTATATTAATCCTAGACCTCTTACGTAAAGACTAAAAAGAGCTTAATAGCAATAGCCTCTTTATATTATAGGAGTTTTAATCTAAGAAATATATAGCTTAAAAGAAGTAAAACTCCCAAGTAAGAAAGAATATCTAATTAATAGTTAAGTCGATCTATATTAAAATATTATTTAAAATAGAAAATAACCCTCTTATATAGATCAATAAGATTAAGAAGCGATTTATAATAATAGATATTTAAGAACCTAACTAGATAGTTACTAGTATTAATTAATTATATGAATAAGTAAAGACCTAAGAGATTATTAATATAAATAACCTAAAGGAGTAGTACTAGGAATAAGAGGATAATATCTATAAATTATAGAAATATTCACCTAATATATTTACTACCTACTTATAGTTTAGTAACTTTATTAAAACTCTTAAATATATACTTTTAAAGGTGTAAGCTCTAATATATATATTATATATTTAGGATTAACTAGAGAAAGGATTAATTAGCCTTAAGAAAGTTATATATAATATAAGGGAGTAGATTAGTAGACTTCTAATATTAATATAGAAAAGTCTTATAAAGAAAAAGAAGGATATTATAACAGGATCGTTTTTGATATCCTCTCTATTATTATTAAGTAAGCCTTAAAAATAATAGGGAGATAGTAATAAGAAGAGGAACCCTAAGAAGAGGACTAGGGAGGAAGCTAGAGACTTAGGATATATAGCTTATAAGATATATAACTATAAGTATAATAATTATTAGTATTTAAATAATAAGAAGGTATTAGAAGGATAGAAACCTAGCATAAAGATCTTATGAAGAGTTAAGGAGAATATTAAGGTAAAGCCCTTAGTTAAGGAATATATTAAAAGTCTTAAGTAATAACTACTTAGTTATAAAGAGATTATCCTAGCTTTACTTATTTTAATTAAGAATATATACCTACTATAAGATTTAGTAATCTATAATAGAGGATTAAAAATATATATATTTAAGGATTAATAATAATTCTATAGGTATTACTAAGTACTAGAAGGCAAATTTATATAAGTAGGATCCCAGAAAGTCCCTATTAAGGGATATAATACTATTAATATAATAGTTACTAGGAAACTTAGGACTAAACGACTTATCCTATAAGGAGTTATATACCATAGCGACTTCTATATTAATATAGTTTTTAATATCTACTTTATAAGAAGGGTTTATAAGCTAACTATAGCCTAGGAAATAATTATCTGTATAAGAAGAACTTTAAGTATATTTATAAATTATACTAATAATATAGGTAGTAAGTTATTAAATCGCTAAATATAAAAGTAATAATAGTTATAACTTAAAAGCGTAGTCATATACCTCAAAAGCTATCTTTTATAAATATATACCTTTAGTACTAAAGGATAGGATATCTAGGACCTAAAGCCCTCGCTTACTTATATAAATCTATTAGAGGAGCTTATATATTATTAAATAATCGATTTAAATAGTTATAGATAATTTATTACAACTCTAAGGGATAATTAAAAGTATTACGAATTATATAAAGAGCACTATAAGAATCCCTTAAATAGTTAAAACTAGGAGAATATGTTATATTTAGCTTTTACTTAATAAATAAGGGATATACGGGATATACTAGTTATCCTATCTTTATTAATAGAGTAACTAGATTTATATAGGACTATTACTTTAATAGGTATTAATTAGCATAGATCCTTCAAGTTATTAATAAGTTTCTATACCTTAAAACTTCATATCTTATTAATATCAAAGTATTTAAATATAATAGAGAAGTTAGAAGAATATACTTAACATTTACCTTAGAGCTATATAAACGAGGAGTTAGTCTCGAGGTTTTAGTACCTAATACCTAGGAGTAAAATAGAGGTATAGAGCATATAGTAGTAGTTATTATAATAAAAGTGTCACACGCCTTTTGATGATATAGTCGGCCATCACGTGGTATTCCACGTGACCACGGTTAGGCTCAACGCCTATCCTTTAAGTAGGAGACTTCTAGCGAATAAGCTTAGAAGGCTTAGCTATTATAGAATATATCACGATATACCTATAATTGCTTATTATACTATTTATTATTATTCACGCTTATATTGCTCTTTTCCTTGTTTTATTCGCAGTCTTAGCAACCCCTACTATAGCCCTAGGCTAGTAGGAAGACTATAATATCTAGTAGTACGACCTATTCTTTTTTTTCCTTATCTAAGACCTCCCTTATACTATAAAGACTCGTAATAAGGTAGAGGACTCGGACTTAACCTCGAAACCCCCTCCTAAAGGTATTTATATACTAAAAGGAAGGAAGTTAAAGAAGTTAAAGAGATAGAGGTCTTAATTATTAACTTATATAGCTAATTATTTGAGTTTAATATTCAATTAATATAGTAATCCCTCTCTTATAGAAGAATATTATAACGCAGGAGATATAATTAGAATTAGATATTATAACGAGGCTTATAGGCTCTATAGTTTCTAGCAGGCTTATAAGGATTATAACTTTACCCTTAGCCTTAGCAAACGATTTCATAACTAGATAGCAAACCTCGCTTCTCTCGAATAGGATAATAACTATATATGCTATATAGATATTATTAATATAAGCTAGAAGGTAAAAGCTAATCTATGCTATTATTAGATACTCGAGCCTAATAACTATATAACTATATTAATTAGTATTATTAACGCAATCGCAGCTATAAGGGATACTCTAATAATAGTAGTACTTTTTATACCCCCGTCTAGAGAAGAAAGCCTTTATAGAGCTAGCGAGAGAATCACCCTTCTACCCCCGAGAGATGAAAGAGTTATAACTCCTATTTAGTCTAGCTAGTTAAATATTAAACCCCTAGGACCTCCTATTAAAGCAAGAGCTATAGCAGATAATATTTATAATAAGAGTAGAAAAAACCCCGAACTACGAGTTAAAGTACTAGAACATACTATTATAAGACTATAAGAGCGAAAAATCTATAGAATATTATAAATTCTTTATAATATTACTATAGGTCTATTAAAGTAGGATATATTAGCAGGGAGGACCTAGCTGCTATAATAGAATTTAGCGTTACTACTAATATTTTTACTCTTATCCTAGGGGCCTTATCTAAAGCTACTAGCCTAAGGTCTCGAGGCTTTACTCCTTCGAGTATTTAGCTAGCTTAAGGCTAATACTAGGGCGCTATAGCCTATAGGAACTTAATAAGAAGGTAGATTTGCCTAATAGTATAGTATTTTTTAGCTAGATGCTAATAAGAAGTATAGTATAGAGCCTGTTTTTTATAACTAGGATATTCTATATTATAAGGAGATAGATCTATAGATCTCTAGCCTAGATACTAAAACCACTAGCCTAGCTATAGCTTTAGAGATTATATAGAATTAGAGCTCTCTACTATAAGGGAAAGCACTTAGCTAATAGGAATACTAACCCAGGCTAATTAAATAATAGAACTACCTCTGCGGGGGATATTACGCCCTGCGTAATACTATTAGGAGACGTTTTATACTAACCTAATAGGAGTCTATCTAATAGATCGCTATATATAGGTTTACTATAGAAAACCTTAAGGGAGATAGAGATATTTATAACTTTGCTTAAAACTATTTTAAATATAGTAGAGCATAGATAGGACTAATATCTATAGTTAGCTAGCTATTAATAATCTTCTATAACGCAATTAACCTAGAGCTTTAGCAATTCCTAGATAAACTAACTACTAGTAATACTCTTGAGGATTACCTCAATATAGCTAAGAAAAAACGCAAGGCAGTTTAGCATAGACTCTAGGTGCTAATTAGTATTAACTATATATCAAAAGAATCCGATAATATAATATAGACTAATAATAAGGGATAACGGACTAACTAAGACTTCTAACGGGATAATCGTAATAATCTGCAACCCTAATAACGTTATTAACCTTAGTAACGCTTCTAGCGCTCTAATAACTATTAAAACAAGAAAGATCGCTACCTATAGAACTAGCTATAGAGAAACCTGGGTTTTCAACGTTATATAAAATATAATAGACTAGGCTAGACGGACTTAGATGCTTATTATATATAGGAGGATTATAATAATAACTATAATATCGACGACCTAGTTAATAGTAGCTATATCCTGCTAGATATATAGGAAGTCCCCCACGATTTAGCTGCCCTATTAGAGCAACTATATAAAGAGAAAATAGCAGGCTAGACGACGGACGTCGTAGTTATAGCGAGAAGCCTGCTAGCGATCTCCCTAACTGCTTTGGTTCTAGACTCTGCTATATATTATATTAATAATATAGTAAATTTCGCAGGTCTCGTTGCGATTCCCCTAGTAAATAATATATAGGTATTACTTAAGAAAAACTAAATTATTAATACTTAGGTAAAACTAGTGAAATAAATAATACTAGCTAAACAGATATATCTCTACTTTAATATAAAAAGCAATAATATAGCTAGCCTAGAGGAAGTCTGCATCGATATAGGCGCCTTAATAACTCTAGTTAATAGGAATTAAGTGCTATGCTTTATGCGAAATCCTACGTTTTAAACGATAGAACTACGGAAGATAAATATAGTAGACTTAACCTTTTATATAATAGAGCAGGTTATATTCGACTTCTATATCCCAGGTATTATTAGCGATATAGAGATCAATAGCTATATTATTATTATAGCTAGAGTTATAAATACCCTTAGAGCGAATCTTCTATTAGGAACACCGTTCTATAAAGATCATAAGCTAGTTATAGACTTTAATAAGGGCATAGTTAAGTTCCGCTTAGTATATGGAATATAGTATCTAGTTTAGTTCAGGAGATAGCATTTAGTAACTAGATAAGTTAATAATGCCTATACTATAGTTATTCCCCTGCAGAGCGACGTATTTATTATTACTAGCTTTATTAACCTCCCTAAGTTAAGCTAGCAAGGCTCTAATACTTAGCAGTTTTA
>JAOQIF010000093.1:0-78980 GCA_026260285.1 Colletotrichum sansevieriae
AAGAGGCTATTATAAGTTATAACCTTACTAACGTCGAATTACGCTATATCTACCGTCGTTTTAGTTACCTATCTATCTAACGACTCCATAAAGTCCTCTAGCGCGCTAGCTATCCCGTTAATATCGATATTATTAATAAGTTAACGAAGTTTTGCTACTACTACTAACTCTATAGCAGCAGCCCCTATCGGTTTAAGTTCATAATAAAAGATAACTATAATTTCAACTACGAGATCGTTATTAATATTATATATCTTAATAGCAACCGCCCTACCCTCTATATTATTAATATAGCTACTACGTTTAATATAGCACGCTTTATAAAGGATATATCTGCTAAAACTATATAGCAGACCTTTTGAATCTGCTGGATTAATATATACTAGGGCCTACCCGACTAGATAGTTATTAACACTAGCACCTCCTTTCGATCCGCTGAATTTCGCTAATCTGCATAAAAGATAGCGATCTCTATAAAAGAGGTCCTAGTTAAGGCTTATAATAGCATCGGGAAGGTCGAATAATACTATAAGCTATTATGCTAGGCTTATAAGATTATCCGGGCGGAAGATTACTCTACTAACCCTAACGTCGCCCTCTAAATAGCTATAAAAGCTATTAACAATATCGCTAGGCCTGATAGCCTAGTACTAACCCTGCTAGTATTTAGAGCCTACCCGCGCCTAATAGATAATTTAGTACCCTCGCTATTAATTATATAACGCACCTAAGCTATATAGAAGGCTATTAATAAGATCTGCCGACTCTACGCTAGTCGTTAGGTTAATAAGGCTATTGCAGCCCGAAATAGCCCTATAACCGAGCCTATATTAAGCCTACTTCTCTAGTTAGAGGTTAGAGTATAGCGTGAAAAAGATAGCTAGAAGGGCCCTTACTAGCTTATCTCTAATAATAGCTACGAATACGTAGTTTAACTACCTAACGGGCTGAAATCCTTCTAGTTAACTATTATTAAACCTTACTACTAGTTAACTAACCTGCTAATAGAACCTAATAGTAATAACAATAGGATCGCAAACCCCCATGGGGCAACTAAGGGAGTCTATAATATAATCGTTATTACTAATAGCAAAGGCCCCACCCTACTATAGCGCTAAGGATAGCCCCGCTATAACCTAGCGCCGGGTCCGACTTTAACTATACTCCTCGCTAAAACGGATATTACTATTGCTAATAAGACCTTCCTATCCGCTAAAGAGCAATCCGACTATAACGTCGCTATTAAGTTATATGATAATAGCGTGATTATAACCCCTAGAGAGCCTTTTAAGTAGTCGACCTAATAAGAGATCGAATCCCTTATCGAATAAGGCGTATTTAACTTTATTAGGTATGACCCTACCCGCTATAGTAGGATCCGGATTTTCCGCTCCTATATTATTAATAAGGTTAAGGGTAAGATAACCTAGCCCTATGAGAAGTCGAGACTTATTATTTAGGGCTATGCTAATAATAGTAAAGAGGCTATTTTAACCTAGGCCCTTATAATCTAAAGAGCTAGTTAATAACTAATCCTTGCGATCACCCCGTTGTTATTAGCTAATAGCAAAACCCTTTAGATCTGCGATATTACCTAAGCCTACGTCTAGTCTGCTACCTATCTCGCCCGCCCTATCCTCGCTAAAATCCCCGCTTAAATATAGTATAAATACCCTAACGATACTATTATGGAGGTCGTGAAACCCCTCTATGGTATTGCTGAGGCTAGTACCTATTAGTAGGCTATATATAGCTGCTATTATAAAGAGAGGCTCGAGATAGAGACTTCGTTATTTAACCCCTGCCTACTTATATCGACGAAAAATAACCTATCTTTTGCTATTATAGGTATGCAAACTGACGATACGTTAGGCCTATTAAACGACGCTTTTTCTACCCTTAAGGAGGCTAAATTAACTAAAGCTAGCTTTTTAGCTAAACCTAAGCAGATCCTCGCTATTGATAACCCCCTCATATTTAATAGTAGGATTATAACGATTAATAATAGCAATACCTTCACCCTTCGCTAAAAGGACTAAGGGCTTAAGTTGCACCCTATCGACCCTTCTGCTAACGAAGCCGTCCGAAAGCAGCAATATATTAAATAACGCGCCTATAGCGCATATATTGCGTTAATTTGCTAACCCGAGGCCTATTTCAACCTATCTATCGCTACGTAATAGCAAAACCCTATAGTTAATAACGTTAGAATCCTCAACTAGCAAATACTCTAGTAGTTATAATCCCTCGATAGAGGCCTTAGTTTTATCCCGCTTAACCTCGCTACTACGAAACTATTTATTTTTATCGATAGATCTTTTGCTAATAACGATAACCTCTCGTTATAACTAGGTTTTATTATTATACTAGCTAATGAGACTAACGATAATAAGGTTATTAATACGTTCGAAATTAATAGTAATATTATCTACTATAGCTTAACGAAGTCAAAACGCGTTACCCGCAGCATACTAGCCTCGGAGATCTATAGCATAGTTACTAGCGTCGATATAGCCTATGCAATTGCAATAACCCTCTAAAAGGTCTCTAATCGACTAGATTTACTATTAATATTAACTATTATTTATACTAACTCGTATTTGCTATACGAGTGCCTCGTTAAGCTAGGTATAACGAAAGAAAAGCGCCTTATGATCGATATAATAGCGCTATAGTAGTTATACGAGCGCTGCGAGATCGCAGAGATCCGCTAGATCTATAGTAATAATAACCTAGCTGATAGACTTACGAAGTCAACGCCGAATAAAGCCCTCTAACGGCTTATTAATAATAATAAGGCGACGATATAGATAGAGGGGTAGGTCGTTCGATAGTAGCTGGGGATATATAGCATATCAGGGGATAATGATAAAACGTGCGAAGACTGCGGTTATTAGGCTATTTAGGCCCCTTTTATAAGTAGTACTATTTAGTAGTTATCTCGATAAATATAGACTATTATGGGGTAGGCACTAGTAGTAATAAAAGACTGCTAGTATTAGAAGCCTAGTCGGCGGTTTGTAGCTAACCCGACTGGCGCTACGTCGGGCCGATCGGACCCACCTATTGCGCCGATTCAACCAATAGGAGGGCCAGGACCCTATATGCAAGGACTGCCTATATAGCTATCATAACCACCAAACCTACGATAGATAGATATCACGAACAACTACAGTATTACGGAAGAACCCTATCTTCCTGGTACGATTACCTGCGCAGGATAGTTATTCCGACAAGTTTTAACTATACTAAGGATTAGAGTAGAATAAGGAGTATAATAAAAAGAAAGAGGTAATAAAGCTATTATTAAGATATAACTTATAATAAAAGATAGTTAAACCTAAGGGACCTTCTTAGTAATTAGATTACTTACCTAGAAGATATTATTAATAGAAGGGATCTATAAATAGAGTTTACTCGTAGTTTTTATAAAAGTAATCTATTTATTTATTGAGACTCTTCTTTATAATATTACAAAGAGTCTTAAGGAGATAATTAAAATAGGATAAGATAGACTTAGCCATATAGCTTATAGAAAGCCCCCTTAGCGTATAGGCTTACTATAGGAGGACTATAGAGTAGAGCGTAGAGGAGAGGAGCGTAGTAGACTTTAGTATTATTTATATATTATTATTATTAGTACCTTAATAATCCTATACCTCGTTTTGAGTATTTTCTTAGCGAATTCGAACCCGATTTAGATAACCTCTTTTAATTAGATCTATGAATTACTTTATATATCTTTTAAGTCTATTTTTAATATTGTTACCTAGTTATAAGTAGAGTTATATTCTTTATTATCCCTTCTAGTTCTTATTAGTTCTAGCCCTTTCTAGTACCTATAGACTTTAAGTAATATATAAGGTATAAAAATAAATAGCTACTCCTTAGTATTACTTATAATATACTTACCACCTATTCCTCTTTATCTCTCTTAGTATATATAGCTCTAATAAGGGTAGGAGGTATATAAAAGACTATATATTAACAGTAGATTATTATATAAAGGGTTTACTATATTATTCGCTTATCTAGTACTTATCCTTACTATATATCCTAATAAGATAGTCTGTTTCTTTAAGTAAATAATAAGTACCTAATAATATATTTATACCCTTATTATTATTAAAAAGAGTTAGCTATAACTAGACTTAGTACGTAAAACATTAGAATATATCGCGAGGCCTTTATTATTAAGGACTACCTTTAAGCTTTCTAGGACCTACTTATTTATCTTTTTTATAAAGTACTTATAGATTGTAAATAATATATAAGCTAGCTCTTATTATAAATTTAGATCTTCAAGATATTACTAGAGATATATAGCTTAAGTAGATATAGCTTATTAGCGCTACTTCTTCATAAGGTATCTATAGATTTTAAGTAGTATATAAGCTATAAGAATAAAAGCCTACTTATTAGTATAGCTTATAGTATACTTAGCTCCTATCCCTCTTTATCTCTCTTAGTATATATAGCTTTAATAAGACTAGGAGGTATATAAAAGACTATATAATAAGAGGAGAGTACTATATAAAGAGTTTACTATACTATTCGCTAATTTAGTACTTATCCCTGCTATATATCCTAATTAGAAAGTCTATGTTTTAAGCAAATAATAGGTATTTATTGGTATATTTACGCCCTTATTAATATTAAATAGAGTTAGCTACGACTAGACTTAGTAAATAAAACCTTAGAATATAATATAAGGCTCTTATTATTAAGGATTACTTTCAAGCTTTCTAGGACCTACTTACCTATCTTTTTTATAAGGTACCTATAGATTTTAAGTAGTATATAAGCTATAAAAATAAAAGGCTACTTATTAGTATAGCGTGTAGTATACTTACCTCCTATCTCTTATTATCTCTATTAGTATACTTACTATAAGGAACAATAGCGGGTATAGGGTATAGAGCTACGCTATTAGTAAAGCGTTAGCGGATTAGTAGCAGATATACGCACTCTAAGGAAAACTCTATAAGCCATAGACTTAGAAGGTTAAGTAATAGTTTAATATAATAATAAATACCTATATTTAAATATTCTAGCCCTTCCTAGTTTAGGCTTATAGCTATACTCTTATAACTCTACTACTTCTACCTCGATTTAAGAAACTAGTACTAATTAGAATATCTAAAACAAACTGGTAATACTTTACTAATAAATTAGTAATAGAGTTTAATTATAATATACTCCGGGCTAGGTATATAGAATATAACTACTGGGGTCTTAGCTAGTATAATACTAGTTGCTTGCCAAGCCCTAAGATATAAGGAATATAATATAGATATTATACTAGGAGGATAGATAATCCTAGTAATAATATAGCGCGAGAGATAACCCCGAGGGGGTAAGCTAGGTCCTAGATAGCACTAGAATAGGTAGACTAACCCTCGCTTAGTAAATAGATAGCGAGTAATAGCAAATAGGATACTCTACCTAAGACCCCCTACGAAGCTAGTATCTTAGGCGTTCTTACCTAAGCTATAAGATTATTATAGAGATAGTAAGAGAGCCTTATAGGGTAGATATATTTATAGTAGTAGTAGTATAAGGAGTAAACTATTACTCTATTATAGGAGCTTATTAAATACCTAGCGATAAGGTACTTATAGAGAAAATATAAGAAACCCCCTATATATAACTACTATACTATAGGCGAGGACTTTACTATAGACTAGGTTAGTAACTAGATCTAAGCAATTAAAGATAGATACCAACTATATACTAGTACTATACTAGAGTAGTGGATCTAATAGGTACTTATAAAGATAAGCTTATCCCTATAAACCTAGTAGTGATATTATAGGGCTAGGCTAGAAGGAGACCTAACTTAAGCTAACTTTATAATATTTATTTACTAATAGTATATTAATATAGAGCTTTAAGAGCAGAGGTATTACAAAAGGCTAGATATAATAAGATAGAAGGAGATATAGGTTTTAATATAGTTTTTTACTAAATAGTTAGTAATATATTAGAACTTAGGTATAGTTAGTACAGAAGATAGTAAGGCTAAGTCTTATATATTATACTTCTAGCTAGCTCCCTTTCTATATATGGAGCTTAAATATTAGAAAGTTAAAACATAGAGACTAAGAGATATAGCTATAAAAGTAGAATACTTATAAGAGATATATTATTAATAGGGTAGCGAGGCTCTATAGAGTAAAAGTGGGAAGTAGTATATAGTAGAAGAGTATATACTAAGAGTACCTCTTATAATAAGGGCGAGCTAAAAGGCGGGCTAGTAGGGCTCTAGTTATAGGACTATATAAGGTTCCTAGAGCTTAATACCTTATTAATTAGTTAGTAGTATAATATAGGGACCTAACTAGAGCTAGCTTATGTTTAGCCCTAGTATATAACCTATAATATCTAACTCCTTAGTATACTTCAGCTATAAGAAGAAGGGGTATAAGAGGGTAGCCTACTTAGATAAATAATAAAGCATAAATAAAACGCTAGTAGGATACTAAGTATTTATTAAGAAGGTAAGGGCTAATATAATTTAATCTATATGGGAGATTAAGAAACTTAACGTATTAGAAAAGAGTAGGCTAGGGGATTATACTAATAACCCCTATGCTTATATCAAAACTAGATACCTTTTTAAAAGGAGATATTATAAAGGGATAAGTAATTATTCTCTAGAATATTACTAAATAAGAAGTAGTAATAGATATAGATTCCTATTTCTAAGTTAATATTATTAGTAGTTAATTAGTAAAATCCTTATAATTATAACTTATAATAGCTCACGCCCCTATATTAGAGGGGTTTAATAGGTTCTTTATAATAGGTTAAAATATATACTAGTTAATATTCTTCTTTATTAACTTAAAGGGAGAACTAAGGAAGATAAGGCAACTCTTTACTAAGGCTCCCCGTTTTAAAAGAATAAGAGACCTCCTCTTATTATAATACTCTATAAGAAGAGAGGGTATTATAATTAATACCTAGATAAATACTTAGGGACATAAGTACTTTAGTATTATTAAGCTATTAGCGTTTATATAAGAGGTTATTAAGAATAACTAGAGGGCTTATATTATATATATATTAGGGAATACTACGCCTTATAAGCTACTAATAGAGGCCCTAGGCGAAGAAGATACCCTAGAGAGCGAGGTAGAGTTACTACTAGAGCTACTTAGCAAATAGGCGATATTTAATAAGTAATTAGTAAAGGAATACCTAGCTCTAGAGGGTATAGAATATACTATTAACCTATTTAAGGGAAAGAGACCTCTACATAGGCTTATTTACCCACTAAATAAGTATTAGCTAGAGGAACTCTACTAATATATTACTAATAACTAAGTAATAAGGCGGATTTAACTCTTAACTAATAAGGTAGGCGCCCCTATTCTCTTTATACCTAAGAAGGATACTTCCCTATACCTTTATATAGATTATTAAGGCTTTAATAAGGTAATACTAAAGAACTAGTATTTACTCCCTCTTATGAGCAAGCTATTAGACAGGCTTTAGGGAGTGAAATAGATCTTAAAGATCGACTTTTAAGATATATATTATTATATTTATATTAAGCTAGAAGACTACTAGAAGATAGCTTTTAGGACTTACTATAGGTACTTTCAATTTACTACTATACTATTATACTATTTAGACTTATAAATACTTTAGCGACGTTCTAGGTATATATTTACTAAGCTCTCGCTAGGTTACTACATATTTATTATATTACCTATATAGATAATATTATAATCTATTCTCAGATAAGGGAATAATATATAAAGGATTTTTACTAAGTGCTCTATAGGCTTCGCTAGTAGGTACTCTATACTAAGCTTAGTAAGTATAGGTTTTATTAATAATAAGTAGAGTTCCTAGGGTATATTATTATACTTAAGGGCGTATTAACAGACTAAACTTATATCTAAGGTATTACTAAATAGAAGCTACTAAAGATATATAGGGAGATCTAAGTCTTCCTAGGATTCTATAATTTCTATTATAAGTTTATTATAAGCTATTTAGGTATTATAGCCCCTATAACATTCTTACTAAAGGGTAGTAAGAATAGTAGGAAAGAAAGCGAGTTTTACTAGCTAGAAGAGGCTTAATAGGCCTTTAAATAGCTCTAAGCTACTTTCTACTTAGCGACTATTTTCTAATACTAGGACTTAACTTATAAAATAAGAGTTAAGATACATATTTCTATAAAAGCTATACCTAGTATCCTATTATAATATATTAATAGCTAGTAGTAACTAGTTACTTATTATTTATAAAAGCTTAGTAATATAGAGTAATATGAGAGAGTAGGGTAATAGGAACTTCTTATTATAATTAAAAGCTTAGACTACTATGCTTATTACCTTTAGGGTATATTCAAGAGGTTTATAATCCTAATAGATTACTAAGCGCTAAAAGGAGTTATTAGTATATCTACGCGGGACCTTTAGGGAAGGCTCGCTAAATAGGTATATAAACTCTTAGTATTTGATTTTAACCTAGAGTATAGGTTAGGGGTTATAAACCTAGTAAATAGTCTATTTAGGAGGCTAGATTATATAGAGGGGGAGGTAAAATATAATAATTTACTCTTAAGTTTAGTAAGAAAGCTAGGATTTATTAATAACCTACTGGTAAACCACTAGATAAGTATTACTATGTTATAAGGGAGTATAGAGACCTTAAAAGTATTTATTAATACTATAAGGGCTAGTACAAAACGCCCCTTCTAGATAGATAGCTCTAGGGGTAGAGATGGCTTAGTTTCTAGTTCGCATTACGCTCTATAGTATATTAATATTACTATAACTATAATAGTTATAATAACCTAATACTAAAGAGTAAGGGATAATATAGAGAATACTTAGCGAGAGGTTATTAACTAGAGGACGTACTTAGAGCTAGGGTTATTATAGCGTAGTAATATATCCTATGCTAAGTTATAAGGGAGCTTATAATAAGCGAAATAGTATATAGTTAGTAACCCTCCAAAGTAATAGAGAGTCTCTTCTATAGACTATAAGCTAATAACTTATATTACTAGACCTAATTAGAGAGGGTGTACGGACTAGCTAGTAGTTATAGGGGCTATATAATTAATAGCTATAGAACCTTATTCTATAAGGGAAGGTTAGAGATATTATAAGAGAGGTTCATAAGGCTTAAAATCCTTTATTAATATTATAATAACTATAGGGCGGGTTATATAGGGGCGAATAAGACTATTAAGTTAATCTTGAGGAAGTTCTATTAGCTAAACTTAGCTATAGATATATATGATTACGTTATAGGGTGCTATATACTCTAAGGGATCTATGTTTTAAGGTATAAGCCATATAGAAAGTTATAACTACTACCTCTACTTATATACCTATCCTAGGAAATTAGTATAGACCTTATTACTAGACTACTAGCAAGCTATTAGTATATAAGCGGGGAGTATAATGCGGTTCTTTGTATTATATACTAAATAACTAAATTCGCTATATTTATCCTAACAATAAAGCGGCTAATAGCTACTAAGTTAGCGCGGATTATTTATAAATAGGTTAAGTGCTATTTTAGTACCCTAGAGGGTATTATTATTAATTAAGATAAGCTCCTTACGAGTTAAATTTAGGAGGAATTTATAAGAGAGAGGGCTATAAAGCGCTACCTCTCTACTATATATTACTCCTAGATTAATAAGTAGTTTAAAAGGATATACTAGATATTAGAGAAGTACCTACGAGCATATACTAGCGACTTGCTATAAGAATAAGCTTTTTAATTGCCTGAGGCTAAGTATATATATAATAATGGTTACTATAGTATTGCTAGTTACTTACTAATAGAGGCTTTATATAGCTATTACCTGCGTTATATAGAAGCTATAACCCCTATAAATAGGGTTATAGTATAGGGCGTAAGGGAGTAAATTAAATATATTTCAAGACTCTATAAGAGGGCTTAGGAATTGTAATAGAAGGCTACTAAGGCGTAAGCTAAGTATTATAATATAAGGTATAAGGAGTAGACCTATTATTAGGGATAGGTTATTAAGCTATTAATAAAGAACTTCTGCTTTAAGAATAAGAAACTAGCGCCTAGGTTTATATAGGTAGCTATTATAGAACTAGTTAGTATATAAGCTTATAGGGTTTACTTACTACTATAATACTAAAGGATATATAATATATTCTCAGTTACCTTGCTAGAACTATAGGATTATCACTAAGTAAATAGTAAGGGCTTATTTATATATCTAGAGCTTAAAGATAAGCTAGCGGAATAGGAGGTAAAAGAGATTATTATATAATAAGGCGTTAGTAATAATATATAATATTTAGTAAAATAGGTAGGATAGCCTATAGAATATAATATATAAGAGCCTATAGAGAACTTAGCGAACACGTAAGAGGCTATTTATAAGTTTAATAGATAATATAAGAGGGCTTATAGGAAGTGGGATAATTAGTTATTAAAACTGTTATAATTAGTTACTAATTATAAACTATAGGATTATAGAATAGAAGCTAAATTAAGAAGTAAAATATTAATTATATTAAGTAGTTAAGTATTACTAATATTATAACGAGAGGGGGTATTATCTTATAAAAAAGGGAAAAAGAGCTAATTACCTAACTAGTGATTAATTTCTTATTATAGCTACAGGGGTAACTATTATAATTATTATAACTATAAGTAGTACTATTATAACTATTATAGCAACTAGTTACTAAGCTAGTACTATTAGTATTCTTAGTATTACTACCTATAGGCTAACTACTAGCTAACTTATTACTCGAGCTACTACCTCACTTACTATTAGAACTATTACTATTAGAGATAGTAATAGTAATTTTAGCTTTCTTAGTTTTCTTTACTAACTCTTTATTATTACTTTAGCTATATTTGGTAGGAGTATAAAAGTAGGAGGCGTGGGAGATAGGGCGAGTACTAGTAATAATAACAGAGTAGGAGGGGATATTATTAGTAATATATTTAGTAACATTATCCTTAAGCTCCTTATAGAAGCTAGGAAAGAAGGTAATATTATATTCGCAGGTATACATAGGGATTGGCGTTATTAAAGGGTTATTAAGTAGGCGATTAATCTTATTATAAAGGTAGTTAATAGGACTATTATTATAAATATATAGTAGCTAGGTAGCATTTAGGCGCTGAAGAATATTAATACTATTATAAAGGGTATTAACTTAAAGCCTAGTAGTTAGTAGGATATAATTAGCGAGAGAATAGTAAGTAATAGCTTATATAGACTAGGATATTAAGCGCGAGGTGCTTATAGATTAAAGCAAGCTCCTAGAGCTAGAGCTACTCTATATTATAGCTATTACTACTAGTAGTAGGATCATAAATAAGCTTAGTAATATACTTCTATATTACTAAATAGTTAGTAAGCGAAGCGAGAATATGATAATAATAAAGAGGGGTTAGGATACTATTATACTATTAGATCTAGATCTAGTAGAATATATTCTACGTTATCTAGGCAGCGCCCTAAAGCTCCTAGGGGACCTATAAGATATTAGTATATAGCGACTTATTAGAAAATTAGTGGAGACTTATAGTAGCATATTTTTTCTTATTAAAATCGTAGTAAATATACTTCTATACGTAGTCGCTATATATATAGCGAAGGTTAGTAATATCCTAATATATTTTAGAAAGATAGCTAAAGTAAGAATAGCTACTATTAGTATTACTTATGAGGTTACTAGAAAGAATCTCGGGATTATAGAGGTACTTTATAAGAATGGCGCCTATATATATAATATAAGACATTATAGAGAGCTAGTAGCAAGAGGCTAGAGAGGAAGATAAGTAAGATCAAATAGGAGAGAAGAGAAAAGGAAGAGAACTTAATAAATATAGTAAAGGCTTATAAAATAGGTACTAAAATAGGAGAGGTAGCTAGATTAAAAAAGATTATAAAGAGGAGATATTTTGACTGAGTTAGAGACCTTAAAAGGAAGATACCCTTTTATACTTTAGGTTACTAGGTAATAAGGCTAAATAAGTACTAGTTATATATTATAAAACGGTTTAATAACTATTAGTAACTAATTAAAAAATAATAATAATAAATAAGATTTAAAAACGCTTATAACACGCTAGAAAACAAAAAAAAATTTATTTACTATAACGGCTTAGATCTAGCATAGAGAGGGTAATAATAAATAATATAATAAAGGCGCTAAAACGTCGCCCTATAGTTAGCAATGCTATTTATAACGATATAGAGCTATATTACTCGACTAGTATACCTTAGTAATTAAGGCTTTAGAAGGGGGGGTAATTATAAGGAATAATAGCAGGTATAGGGTATAGAGCTATACTATTAATAAAATATTAGCGAATTAGCAGCGGATATATATACTCTAAGGAAAACTATATAAGCTATAGACTTGGAAGGTTACGTAATAGTTTAATATAATAATAGATACCTACGTTTTAGTATTCTAGCCCTTCCTGGTTTAGGCTTATAGCTATACTCTTATATTTACTTCTAATAAGAGTAAGAGCTAGTAGCTAGTAGGAGTAAGTATTTACTAGTATATTTATACTCTTGTTAAGGTTAGATAGAGTTAGCTATCACTAGATTTAGTAAATAAAACTTTAAAATATATTATAAGGTAGTTATTAAGGACTACCTTTAAGCTATAAAGGACCTACCTACTTATCTTCTTTGTAAGGCATCTATAGATTTTAAGTAGTTAATAATCTATAAAAATAAAAAGCTAAACATTGGTATAGCTTATAATATACTTACCTCCTATCCCTTATTATGTCTATTAGTATATATACCTCTGATGAGAGCGGGAGGTATATAAAAAGCTACGTATTAAGAGGAGACTACTATATAAAGAGACTACTATACTATTTACTTATATTGAATACTAGATATTATAGTTAATATCCTATTAGAAGAGCTATCTATTTCCTTTAGTACTATAGTTATATTTAGCCCTTTCTCTACCTTACATTCTATTATTTTTATTATATTATCTTCCCCCCCTTACCTCTTAATACCTTTACCTAATAATATATATTAAAGATATACTATAAGTACCTATAGCTTATTCTACCTACCCTAGCTATTCCGTCTCTATAGACCTCTCATTCTTATCTTATTCCTTTATATAGTACCTAGTATCTAATTATTAACTATATTATAAAGCCTAATAGAAAAGCCACTAAGTAGATAATAAGCCCTTATATATACCTCGAAGCTACAATTAGTCTTAGAATATCAAAATATAGAGAATAGAATATATAGTATTACTAACTAGACTTAATCTATATATAGCGCAACCTTATTAATAGAAGTGTTCTCCTTAGAGCTAGCTATAGCTAGCGTTCCCTAGTTATATATCTAGGATTCGTTAGAGCTAAAGTCGCTAAATATACTATTAAAAGATGGGATATAGTAATAAAGGAGTATTCTAGTAATATTATTAATAGTCTCTTATAAGGAGTATATATCTATAGTCTATCTCTTAGTATTAAGAGTATCTTCAAGCTAGCTATTATTAAGATAGAACATAGGTATTACTAAGTTTAGCTAATATCTTAATATATACTTCCTAAAGCTACTATATCATAGGAAAACGCCTAGCTAAAGGTAAACATAGCTTAGCTATCTAGAAGTTAGGTTATAAAAGCCATAATATAATAAGTATTGTTATATTGTACCTTAATAAGGCGAATAATTAGTAGTAGTAGCTCTATAGTTAGTTTTAGCCAGTTTATAATAATAGAGTCTTCTAAGCCTAAGTTCTTACTTCGATATATTTATTATATATACTTCTTTAGACCTCTTATTATATAATAATTATAATAAGAAACCTAATGGAACTAAAAGGTCTTAGAGGGATAAAGAACTTAAAAAGAAAGAATAAAAGGTTATATTACTAGATATACCTATCTCCTTAGTATACCTATACCTATATTGAGAGAGTAATAAGAGGTTTAATAAAGTAATAATAAATAGTAGTAATAAGGTAGTAAATAGTAATAAATATAAATATAAGTTATCTTTATATAAAGGTCTTAGTCTCTTATATTCTATTCCAATAGGTCTACTTATAAGTAATAGATACTATATGATAATAACTATTTATTACTATATATTACTATATATTACTATATATTACTATATATTACTATATATTACTATATATTACTATATATTACTATATAGTAACAAACCTACTAATACATAAGCTACTCTTCTAAGTTAATAATTAAAACGTAGAGAATAATAACTCTATTAATAGATATAAGCTCCTTATCTAATAGTAAATAAATATATATTATCTTTATTTCTTTTAGTAAAATTAAATTTCCAAATTTAATACTTAATAATACTTAAAATCTCCTTTTTAACTATAATGATTACTTATAGTTATCTTACTTATATTATAATTAAATTAAGTATTTATATTTATCAAAATCTAACTATAAGATATTTTTATCTATAAGTAGTATTATATAGTATCAGCCTATAGGTATTACTACTTATAGGCTTATTAGTATATAGGTTAGGAAAGTAGGATTATCTATAGGTAGTTTAAATAGGCTTAAACTACTCATAGGTAATTTTAAGTACTACCTATCTAGGTACCTATAAGTAGTTAGTAAGCCTATTATAAACTTAAATTTAATCTTATATTAAGTACGCCTTATTAGTAACTTAATATAACTTTAATAGGTAATATATAGAGTCCCTATATTCTTAAGAGTAATAATATTACTAAGCTAGGATAACTCTAGGAAGTAAAATAAGTTTAGCTAAACTTATACTTAGCTAGGCTAAGAAAGATAGCTATGCCTACCTTATTATATAAGGAGTTTATCTTATAAGCTTAGATCTATAACTTATTACTACTTCTTAAGTCGCTATTTTAATTTCACTAATTCTATTTTTAACTTAAGATATTATATAATATAGCTAACTTAAACTATATAAACGATTTACTATTTATTGAAATATTTAATATTAAAACGAATTATATTAAGACTAATAGCCTCTAGCTACTATATAGTGATTTTACCTACTTAAGTATAATAGACCTTCTAACTCCACGCCTCCTAATAATACATAACCTTCGGTTATATAATCATCTCCTAACTATAGCTACACTTATACGTCTCTATGGCCTCACGATCTTTAACTTTATATTAATAATAACGTGGTTTTTAATTATTTAAACTACGAAACTATTAACTTATCCTCTTATATACTACCTGTGCTGCTATTAAATACCGCCTCTATTACCGCTTTATCCGCTAGCTATACTATTATTAGTAATGCTCTCTCTATTTAGCGCAAGCTATACTTATTAACCCCTAATAGGCCGCCTCTACCTTAGTAATACGGAGGACCTGCTTAAAGAAGGGCTACTCTATAGGGTATATAATAACCCGCTAAACTTCTACTACTAAGTTTACTTACTTAGCTATAATACTATTATACCTTATAGAGTCCCCTATAGGGGTATTAAGATAAGCCCTCTTAAGAGCTATACTAAAAATACGCTCTCTATATATAATAGAGGGTTTTAATAATTATATTAATACTAAACTCTCTAGTAATCCCCTATATATTATTCATACTAAAGGGTATACTTTAATCGGGCTTAACGTATTTATATATAAGGTTTAGTACTAATAAAGTTAAGGAATAAGGATAAGGAAGAGGGACAGGTATAAGGCCCTGCTTATAGAGCTTCTTATACTTCTAGCTATAAGAACCTCTTAGGAAAGACCTCTTTAGTTAAGGAGTTATCTCTTATATAGTAGCGTTCGTAGTACCTTACTAGAAGGTTAACCTTTTGGGTTAAGGAGTTATCTTATATAGTAGCTTTTACCTTACTAGAAGGTTTAGCGAGGGCGTTTCTAGGCTATAAGAGCCTTAGTAGCCTATTTAGCTCCGATATAATTAGCCCTAGTATAGCGCGTATCTAACTTTATATAAGGGTTTACTTCTAAGTAGGAACGTATAGGGTTCTTTAATATTTTCCTTAACTAGTAGAGGGTATAGGTTAAAATACCTATATAATATTTCCTAAATTATACCTATAAACTAGGTAAATTTATTATAGTCTTTTTGCGAAGGGGCTGCGGCGTAATTCCGAACTTAATATTAAGAATAATTGTAATAAATACTAGGGTAACCTAGAAGGGGATCCTTTAGTAATAGCTATAGAAACCTATAGAGTAGAGCTAAAAGCTAAATACTATTAAGTTCTTATTAAGCTAACTAGGGGTGCTTATCCTCTTAGGTTTATTACTTATATTCTTATATTGGAAGAGATTATTAAATACTCTAAAAAAGAGAATATAAGTCTTAACTATATTTACTATATAGCAGGTTCTAGTATAGCGTTTCCTGGTCTCCTTATAGGTAAATATCTCACTGGATATCTAGTTAAGTTTCAATTAATCTTAATTTGCCAATATAAGGAAGGCTGTTTGATCGGCGTATTATTGTTGCCAGAGTCAAAGCAGTTCCTGAACTTCTGGGTGCACCGTGCCCTTGGATAGCGAGATTTGAGCAGAGATTGAAGTCGACCAGAGGTTCTTGGCGAGGATTATGCTGTTCGACTCAAGAAAGTATCGCAGCCATCCGTGAGTTCGCTCCAGCGCATGGAGTTTCATGGGGTCTGCATACATGGGAAAGGGGTTTGCTGTGTTGCTGGATCATGTTCGAGAAGAAAAGTGCCTATTGGGTCTTCCGTTGCTTTTCTGAACACAGGCGATACTACGAATATGTTGTGAAGTCCTGGCTGTCGTTGGTGCAATGACAGATATATTTAATAACACTTTGGAGTAGAGAAAATGAATTCCAAAGGCTGGCTTGAGGCCTAAGGCAGCGTGCATGTGTTTGCATTATATGCATGAGACTGTCAGACAGCTCACTCTATTCTGCAATTTTTGTATGAAAGACTCGGACTTAGGCGCGGCGTGAGAATCGGTGCGCTCTTTGATAAAACGTAGTATGGACAAGATTCAAGTGCACATCATTCAGCGTCTTGGGAATCGGTTGCCCGTCCTTGCGTCGGTCTTGACCTAAGCCATCGCATCCTCGGATCATTTGTGTGCTGGTCCGATAGACACAGCTACCCCGCCCAAGCACAAGAGCGCGTTGGAACGGGCTTAGTATGCGTTCATCCCGCTCGTCGGCAAGCGGCGAGATGAGAGTGGCCACCTGGGAACTGATTGAGCAAGGCTCATGTTTTTGATGACGATATTGCTAAGGAAACAGTTGTCTTCTTTTATAGAAATTTCACTTGTCGATGTGCTCAGCCATCGGGCGGGCAGGAAGCGTTTCCCGTCAGCTCGACCATCTAGCGCCCTGTCCTTGAAGTTGACGTCTCTTCTTCGTTCGCATTTGACTAATGTTTATTGATACCAAGTACTGGAGGCCGCTCTTCAGTATGCTCGAGGTATCCTTGTATCCTCGAAAAGCCAATTCAGGACTCCCTTCTAGAGTTGTAGCAATTGCGGATGCAACAATGAATCAGGTACGATCGGCCCAGCCAAAGCAGTCCCCTGTTTGCGAACAACTCTTCTCATTGGCCGAACCCCACCGTTCGGACGCCTTCGCTCCGCGATCAAAATGGCAAAGCTTCTTGCCCGCCCTCTGGGCATCTCCTATTTCTTGGAGAAGAGCTCATGGCACGCGGTCCAACGGTCTCCGTGATGAATATGGACAAGCGTCGGCCCAAAAGCCGGGGCAGTGGAAATATCCACTTACAATAAATACGACGGGTGGCCACGGCCATTCGCGGCGAGAATGGAGATCACTCCCTGAAAGTTGAAGCATTCGCCGTTTTCCAAAGATGCTGCCGAATCTCTCCAGTCTGCTCTCCATTGTCCTCCTGGCCACAGGGACCGCCGCCGCTCCCTACGTCAGGAAAGGATTCGTGACGGTCGAGGGCGCGAAATTCCGGCTTGATGGGGAGGACTTCAACTTTGCCGGAAGCAACGCCTACTACTTCCCCTTCAACAACGTACGCAAACAGATCCAATTGCTCTCATCATAGCCGCCGGAGACTGACCAGAGCCACTAGAACCAAGCCGACGTTGAAGCCGGCTTGACTGCGGCTAAGGACGCTGGTTTGAAGGTTTTCCGCACCTGGGGCTTCAACGACAAGAACGTCACCTACAATCCCAAAGGACTTCCTCAGTACGGCGGCGAAGGCGCTGGCAACACTGATGTCGTTTTCCAGAAATGGTACGGAAACGGAACTTCCGTCATCAACATCGAAGCCTTCGACAAGGTCGTCGACGCTGCTGAGAATGTCGGTATCAAGCTGATCATCGCCCTGACCAACAATTGGGCCGATTACGGGGGCATGGACGTCTACACCGTCAATCTGGGTGGAAAGTACCACGACGACGTGAGAATGACCGCATTACGAGCCCCCCAAAGCAGTTCGGAAGCTGACATATCCCCTCACTAGTTCTACCACGTCCCAAAGATCAAGGACGCATTCAAGCGCTACGTCAAGGAAATGGTTACCCGGTACAAGGACTCTCCTGCCGTCATGGCTTGGGAGCTCACCAACGAGCTTCGCTGCGGCGCCGACGGAACCCGCAACCTCCCCATGAGCGACGATTGCACACCTGAGCGCCTCGACGCCTGGATTGACGAGATGAGCGCCTACGTGAAGAGCCTTGACAAGCATCATCTCGTCACGTGGGGCGGAGAAGGTGGTTTCAACATCGAATCGGACGACTGGGCCTATAACGGCTCTGATGGAAGCGACTTTGACCACGAGTTGGCTTTGCCTAACATCGACTTCGGCACCTTCCACTCCTATCCCGACTGGTGGAACAAGACGGTCGAATGGACTGAGCAGTGGATTCGCGATCACGCTGCCTCTGGCCGAAAGGTCGGCAAGCCTGTCGTGCACGAGGAGTACGGCTGGTTGACCCCCGACAAGCGTCTTGAATTCCTCGGCGTAGTGGACAACACCCCGCGCACTGAGGTGCTCGGCAAGTGGCAGGCCATCTCGCTTGAGGAGGAGATGCCCGATATGTATTGGCAGTTTGGTTACTCCAACTACTCGTACGGTCGTAACCACAATGATGGCTTCACAATCTACTTGGACGACGAAGAAGCTCAGCCTTTGGTTTACGAGCACGCCGCAAAGGTCAACGCACTCTAACTTCGAGTATATACATTCAATCTATCTACAATTAGAACAAACCAAGGGATTATATCATCATGCTTTGCCGTTTCCATGTTATGCCTCAGTAGCGTCCGTCTTGTTCGTTGTGAACTTGCTGATAGCCAGTCAAAGGGGACCCCTTCCGAGCGTTCTTTTGCCTTCTTTCGTCTGCCTTCATGTGCAGACCAAACTTGATGGCTTCCACAATCTCCATGGGGTTCCACAACTCTACCAGCGCCCAGAAGCCTAGGGGACCACCGGAGTATGTCTGAGGCTCGTATGCTTCCAAGTCACCAGCAATGGGACGACGAGCGCGGCCTCCGCCAATGACATAAGGTCGGTAAGAGTAGGCATAGTGAATGAAGATCGCCAAGGGAAACATCTCAATGCAGATCAGCATCGATGGTATTCCGATGTTGAGATCCGCCCATGTCAACATGTCGGTTGGTCTGAGGGCACCGACATCGCGGAGAATCCAGAAAATGATCTGCATGAATAGCATCAAACAATAGTCCTGTCTCATTGGAATTTGGAAGAACTCACAGTCTCGAGGAAGGTCAGAGACACAACTAGCTTGAAAGACAGGAATTTTGCCAGTGGCTGGTGATGTGCCAGCTCAGACTTCAACTGCATATAGAATCGGATCACCGTCATGATGGCAATTGTCAGAGAGACAGATCCAATGATTGAGAGCTTTCTTGAAGTTAGTTTTTTGACTGAATTGGTCCGAAAGGGTATGATCTACGCACCCACAGCTTGGCAAAGTGCGCTTTACTGGCAAACTCGCAGTAAACGCCAGCGGCTTGAGTGATTGCCGTGAGAATGGCAATCAACAAGGCAACGACTGGGTATTGGAAGATCGAAAACCACATTCTCTGAGAAGCTGTTAGGGGACGTCAATAATTCGAACGCTCTGCATAGCTTCGACTCACCCGGAACCATTGAAGTCCGTCCTGAGTCCCAGTCTCTGATTTCCTGTCTTTCACCGTAAGAGCGGCGAAGAACACGTCTCGGTGCTGTGCGCTAGGCGACACGAACTCGCACATCAAGAGGAAGAAAGTACCCAGGCAGATAGCCTGGACAAACTCTAGCCAGGGGTGCAAATAGACCTGGGCTGCCGGAAAGCATATTGACAGGAAGGAAATGATCGACCAGGAAGGGATGATGAGAGATATTCTCAAAATTCTACTGCTGTGAGAAACGCACAAACCTAGGTTGAGAGAGAATCTAGATGGAACCTACTTTATTTGCTCGTTGCTTTTGCTGAGATGTGTTGCATGGAGAAACATGTGGACAAAAATGAGCAGACACGATGCGGCTGCAAAACTACCGGACAAGATCATGTTGAACTTGTAAAAGGACATGCCGCCGTTGAACATTTGGGTGGCGTCTGAGTCGTGCGTTAAAACATGACAAACCAATGGCATGCCACTAGAGCATCCGACTTACTTTCATCGAGAGACTGTGTTGGACAAGCATCGTTGTCCGTTTTTTTCATCAACGCTCTGTTATTGATAAGGGACTCCATCGTCGTCGATTTTGATTGAAAAGGCGCTCTGACGGTGTACCGCGGGCGCTGGAAAATGCTGGGATGAGATGAATTGAGCTGATGTCGAAACATCTCGGAAGATTCAAGCCGTGATATTTATCCTCTGTCTCGATCTAAAGACGGAGTCCTACCCCCGCACTCGTAAGTACAGGCTGAACGCCTCGTGGGCCTGATCTGCCAGCTAAATCTCATCGCCTGCAGTCGTCGCAGTCTTCGCACACGTCGCTTTCATCGCTTTCGCAGGCAATCAGCCACCGCCCCAAGCCTGCACAGTCTTTTGGTTTGCATAGTCAAAGGCCTGCGTCAGGAGCAGAATGCTTGGAAGGCCAGTGTCGAATCGGTGGCTGAGTGACGACCCTTCCGGAACTTGGCTCCTAGCGAGCATCTGGGTCGAATGGAACCCTCGAAAAGGGAAAGGTATGGTTCACTCGCACAAAAATGCCGTGCTGACGGTGGATCTTCGCTATATAGGCTGTTATCTAAACGCACTGCGCCAGGGCGCTACAGGAAACAAGCAATGACAAGCTTCGTTGGCCCCAAACACGAGACGTTAGCGGGATGCTTGACTGGACCCTTGATGTCGTTGATCCCGCGTTAGCTGAAAACCATGCTCAGATTCAGCCGCCTGCAGATCGTCTGAGGCATCCGCTCCGGCGCTGGTTGGATGCGAATCCCGGCTGACAGACAAAGGCCAACAATCACTTGCAGTTCGTTCGTGAGCCAATGCCATCTGTTATTGAGGAGTCCGGGATTCTATCTCGGACACAACGTTGGGGACATGCCCTCCTCGGTCCCTAGATCATCTATGGGGATACCAGCCAAAGCCTCCTGGAGAAGATGAACGCCTCCGGGGCGGGGTTTTAGTGCGGTTAGTATGCCCTTCTCTCTCCCTATTCGATGTAGCTCATCCCTCGCAATGATTCGAAGATGTCTATGGGCGGTGGGGATGACGTAGAGGTGCGACAACGGCCAAACTAGTCTAACAGCATCAAAGTAGGCCGCGGGTGAATGCGGATTCAAATCAGGCATGCTGCCTCCGAGATCTTTTGGAATACCATACGCAATTTCCTCGGCTGCGGACGCGATTATCCCGAGGCAAAGCTCATGGCGCGTTTGTAATGCCTCCGGCTGGAAGGGGCAATTCGGCGCGCACTCGACAAGGTTTGTGATCAAGATCAACGTGTGATGGAGCTTCAATCGAGTACTTCGCCAAGCATTCCAGAAGTACGCCCATACTGGTCCAGATTCGGCTTGGTGTTCCGGCGCAGACTGGATCCATTGCAACATGTCAAGCTCTGCTGTATCGCTTTCAGCGAGGAGGTTCTCGTACTATGCGCAAGCAGCTTCTTTGTCGCCTTGGCGCGCGATAGGCATCATCTTGGACAAAAGTGAGCATGCTGACGCTATGAAACCGCCAGTCTCCAGAAAAGGAGCTTCTCCGGGCTGTAGTGTACCCTCAATGATCTTGAACCGGTGCGTGAAATCCGGAGGGCAAGGTGAATTCGTTGTCACCCACTGGATTTGCTGATTCAGGTCTCAACGGCTAATGCGGTCGGTGTTTTAGGCCTTACTGCAAATACCATGCATCTGATAAGTGAGCTACTTCCTGAGGCTAGCGAGGTGGCGTGAAGAAGTCGTGTGCGTGCTGTGGCTGCGTGGAAATACCAGCTAACGACGAGCCTGGTGAAGACCAACAGAAGTAGCTCAGCTGAGTTGATCTGTCAAGGGTCTAAGACATGCGTTGCCGCCAACACCGAACCCTTGGGCGTCTTCTCCAAAATTGCTGAGTGACTCGAACATGCGATTGAGAAGTTGTGTTTCGATCGGGGACTACTTCACCAGGGCGGTTGAATCTCCGCAACATGAGTTTTTCTGTAATTGAGATCCGAGCTGCAGTGAAGTTGGGAAAGGGACCGATTGCGTTCATTGATGAGTTTCACTATAACTTGATGAATGTAAAATGAAATAGGTCAAAAGTGATGATCGTGACTACCCGCACAAAGAAGATCTCCTTTTGATCTGGGTGACGAGTCACTTAGTTTATAAGATGCGAGATACAGCTTCGTCCCGCTTTAGATAAAAGGTTAAAGGATATGCTTTGTAAGAAGGAAGACACAATTATTTACTAAAGAGGTGCTCTAGTGATTGCGATGCGTGTAGGGGCCTGGAAGGGATAAAAAGGAAAATGCCATTAGAACATCAACATTATTTTCACTTTCGCTGAAGTTATATCAACCAGTGCAAATTTCCTCGAATTTCGTCACTACACAGAATGAATAACCAACATACAAAGATCTGGTCCGGTTAACCTGACGCTCGAGTGATAGTCCTTTCATATACATGTATATAAGTACTTGGTTTAGTAGGGAGGGCTCGCCACCCAATTATTTTCTGCTCTCAGCTCTGTCGCTTTAGCTTCATTTTCATGACGAGTGTGCCTATAAACTATGAAAGACATCCCCGCACCTTCCCCTTTATTGGGTTTCGGTCATAGCTGTGTTGACTTTGTTGAAATTTCACTACATCCATGCCGTATCTTCCTCTTTTCCCATACCCCTGATGTTAAGGACTGAGAAACCTCGATTGGGCAAAGTACATAAAATGCACAGCTAAAGTTAATTGCAGTTGATTCTGTTCCATACAGGATACTGGTTTACAGGCTGGACTTATCGTTAGTACTTTCGACCAAGGAAATAAACTCAGGTTACGCACTACCTTAGTTGAGGGAGATGTAGGAACGCATCTGAAGATTAGGCCTGTTCTGCACCTGGCATCAAATATTCCAGAGCGTCTGATGGCTACGAGCTCGTCGTCCACGAGCACCGAGAGCAAGGGAGCCACGTCATCGGCCGTGGGAGAGATCGTCTGACTTTGTTGATTATCATTCAAGAGACACGAGGGAGTTCGGGATGGCAACTCAATTCCAACGTGAAGGAATCGTTTCCATCGATTTTTCGTCTTGAAGACAGCCACTATCTGCATCATACGATAATGAATTCCACGGTCCTCCAATGAAGATACAGTGGCAGCGGGGAGGTCCATGCGGGATCATAGATATCGAGGTACCCCAGTCTTCGATGCATGCCTCCCTCACACTCTCTCAAGACCAATACCTTTTACCATTTCCGTCTTTCCTCAATTGAATGATCCACCTGTATGGCTAACATCGTAACAGAGATCCATTCTAAGTCCTCCTCCTGCGCGTCGAGGAGCAGCTTAATCTTG
Organism: Colletotrichum sansevieriae; assembly: GCA_026260285.1. Taxonomy (NCBI): domain Eukaryota; kingdom Fungi; phylum Ascomycota; class Sordariomycetes; order Glomerellales; family Glomerellaceae; genus Colletotrichum; species Colletotrichum sansevieriae. The sequence goes on from JAOQIF010000093.1 coordinate 23,947, forward strand.
CGGTTTACGCGATAGATGGCGAGATTGCGAGGCCTTCGGTATCCCCACTCGCTAACCTCGTCGTCCCGAAGAGGGCTTTTAGTATTCTTAGGCTTAAATCTCTATTGGATGTTTGTCGCCGGCCCCTAGATTCGAATTGGAGCGTGTCTCAGTGCACCGAACGGAGCTTCCTCGGAGATGGGGATAGAACCAACGACAGCGCAACAGAGCCTGCGGTGCAAGCGATGCTGTCGTGATACCTCTAGCATCGCCCGTTCCTACCGCAGCACGTAACCTACATCAGTTATAGAATAACCTTTCTAGGTTATTCCTCTGACTATAGTTATAAGTAACTATATTATAGCTACTCTTATCATAATAGAATAAGCTCTTTAGTAACTACAAATATAACCCTATAAGATATTTCTTAATAGTTATAAGCCTAGCTCTAACTAGACCCCTAACTTACTATTCCAAAATAGGCTTTTACTACTAAAAGTACTTATTCAAACTTCCTCTCTCTTATTCCTTCTTTCCTCTTTAATATATACTATCCTTTATTATTGTAAATTCTCTATTCCTAAATAACCTTAACTATAATATCTTCTACCTATACTATGGTAGTATTATACTACTTAATTATATATAAGGACTTTATTATTTAATATATTATAATCTAAGTAAAAGCTTAAGTAGCTAGAGTCTAGAAGTATATTAACCTGGATAACCTAAAGGGATCTTTATACTTAAGTAAAACCTTATTAGAAACCTTAACTCTTAATATATATATTATGAAGTAAAACTAAGATATTAATAGGTAGTACTTACAAGAGAAGAGTGCTTATAATTAATATATCGCTCTACTTAAATAGTGTAAGAGTATGGCTAAAGGCCTAAACCAGGAAAGGCTAGAATATTGAAACGTAGGTATCCGTTATTATATTAAACTATTGCTTAACCTTCTAAGTTTTCTACTTGCAGAGTTTTCTCTAAGGTGTATTTATCCGCTCCTAACTTACTAACGTTTTATTAATAGCGTGGCTCTATATCCTATACCTGCTATTATTCCTTATAATTACCCCCCTTTCTAAAGCCTAAGTCCCTAAGGCGTACTAGTAGGGTAATATAGCTCTATATTGCTAACTATAGGGCGATAGTTTAGTATCTTTATTATATTATCTGCTATCGCTCCTTCCTACGCTAGATTTAGGCTGCTATAGTAAATAACGTATTTTATTTTCTAGCGCTTTATATATTTTTGAATTTTAAGCATTACTATTATTTTTTAATTAGTTACTAATAGTTATATAACTATTTAGTAGTATATAGTTAGTAATTATTTAGCCTTATTACCTAGCGATACTAATTATAAAAGAGCGTCTTCTTTTTAAGGTCTCTAACCTAATTAAATATTTCCCTCTTTATAATCCTTTTTTAACCTAGTAACCTCTTTTTCTTTTTAGCGCCTATTTCACAAGCTTTTGCTATAATTAATAATTTCTTTCTATTTCTTCTCTAGCTTTTTGCTAATAGCTCTCTATTATATCCTATATCGCACGTATAGGTGCGATACTTGCTAAATACCTATATAATCCTGAGATCCTCTCTAGCAACCGTATTAGTAATAATAATAGTAGCTATCCTTGCTTTAGCTATCTCTATAAGATATATTAGGATATTATTAACCTTTGCTATATATATAGCGAGTATATATAGAAGTATATTTATTATAACTTCAATAAGAAAAAATACGCTACTATGAGTTTCTGCCCGTTTGCTACCTTATTGCTATATGCTAACACCTGGTAGGTCCCCTAGGAGCTTTAGGGCGTAGCTGATAACTTAGAATATATTCTACTAGATCTAAATTTAGGAGCATAAGGGTATTCTAACCCCCCTTCATTATTATTATATTCTCGCTTCGCTTAGTAACTATTTAGCAATATAGAAGCATATTATTAAGCTTATCTATAATCCTACTACTAGTAGTAGTAGCTGCAATATAGAGCAGCTTTAACTCCAGGAGCTCGCCTCTATTTATAAGTACCTAGCTCTTAATATCTTATTTTATATAGGCTATTATTTGCTACTCCCTTGCTAACTATATCCTATTAATAATTAGTTCTAGGTTAATACCCTTTATAATAGCGTTAATATACTTCAGCGCCTGAATACTACCTAGCTGCTATATATTCATAATAATAGTCCTACTATACACCTCTATAATAACATTAATCGTCTAGTTAATAACCCTTTGATAAAGCTAGTCCCTAAGCGCCCTTATAAGCGTAATATTAACTCTTTTCCTAAATTTAGTAAGTTGCTTTAAGATAATCTCCTTAAGTATACCTCTAATAATATTCCCTCCTGCTTTATTGCTATTACTAGTACTCGCCCTATCTCCCGCGCCTTATACTTCTATACTCCTACTAAATATAGCTAAGAGGATAGTAATAATTTAGTAAAGAGGGCCTAAAGGGCTAAAAAGACTAGGGTTATTATTACTATATCTAATAATAGCTCTAGTAATAAGTCGGGTAGTAAGGTAGGTAGTAGCTCTAGTAGCGAGTCGGGTAATAACTCAGGTAGTGAGTCTAGTAGTAAGTTAGCAGGTAGTTAGTCTATAGGTAATAATAATAGGGATGCTAGTAATACTAGCTTAGCGACTAGTTGCTATAGTGCTACTTATAGTTATAGTAGTTAGGGTGCTCGCGCCTATAGCTATAGTTAGAAGTAAATAACTAGTTAGATTGTTAGCTCTCTCTCTTTTCTTTATAGGATAATACCCTCTTTTTGCTATAATATTAGTAATAATTTGCTACTTAATACGATTAATATTCTACTTCTTAATTTAGCTTCTATTCTATAGTCTCGTGATTTGCAATTAGCAACTAATTATCCTACTTCTTATAAAACCTCTTATACTATTTATTAAACTTATGAATAGCCTCCTGCGTATTTGCTAAATTCTCTATGGGCTCCTATGTATTATATTCTATATTCTATGCTACCTACTTAACTAGATATTATATATTATTACTAATAACTTATTATATAATAATCTCTTCTACCTCCTATTTCTCTAGCTTATCCTCAAGCTCTAGGTATATAGGTAAACCTTTGCTACCTACTTAGTAGTTATCTTATAGTTCTAGCAAGGTAATAGAGAATATATTATATATCTATTAGTACTATAATAGCAGATAGACCCTATATACGTATATACTAACTAGTTCTATAATAGCTACTTATATAAACCTAGGTGCTAGTTTCTTATTCTTAAACTAGAAGTTCTTTATTAATAGCCTAATAACCTATCCCTAATAATAGGTCTAGTCCTTATGCCTTATATTATAATACTTAGCTTATACCTTAGTAGCCTTTTGCTACTACTCCTAGGCCTTCTTGCGGAGTCTTGAAATATATTTGATTCGCTCCCTTACGCCCTATACTATAACCCTATTCGCAGGAGCTATATATTCTATATAACACGGGTAGTAACTATATAGAGCTTCTATTAGTAAGTAGCTAGTAGTGCTATAGCGACCGTTATTATATGCAAACTCCGCCTCAGGTAGCTAGACTACCTATTCTTATAGTGAGTTATTAGTATATGCTCGCAGGTACTTTTCTAGTATCTAATATATCCTTTCTAACTACTTATTAGTCTAGGGATAATATATAGTAGAGAGGTAGCGCTTAATAGCCCTCTCTCTCGTGAACTCTTCCTAAAATTAGCTAGTTAGGAGCTTATCTTAGTTACTAATAATACCCTCTAGAGTGCTAAAGCAGCATTTAACCTATTTATAGATAATCTGCGCTAACTTAGCAGCTATTAGCTGCTTTATTATCAGGATAAATATAGCAAACTTAGTTATTTAGCATATAATAATGAGAACTACGTTATATTCTCTACCTATATGCTAAGAGCTCGCTAGTAATCTAGTAATAAAGTCTATGCTTATTTCCTAGAATAGGTATATAGGTAAGGGTAGTAGTTATAACTTTCTATAAGGCTTATATCTCAGAACGCAGTTCCCCTAGCATATATAGCACCCTATAATATAATTATATATATCTATAGCTAAGTTTAGCTAATAGAAGTTCCTTAAGATTAACTTAGTAGTCTTATTCACCCCTATATAACCCGCCTTATAGTTATTATAGTATTAGCAAAGGATCTCTAGCCTTAGAGACCCTTTTTATAGTATCTCTAGCTATCCCTTATAGAATAGGGTTCTATAACTATTAATTATATAGCTCTTATAATCGCTAGCTAGTCTGCGCGCTCTCTCTAATTATATCTAGTAGTATAAGTTATTAGCCTATAGTCTGCAGATAAGATTCTCTATTACTTTAGAGGGTTACTAACTATCTGCTATTTTGCTTATTATAAGCTCCCTTATACCCTAGCATAGGATATACTACTATGCTATAGTAACCCTAGCTCTAAGCGAGTCCTCTTAATTAATAACCTCTTGCTAAGCGTTCTCCACGTTACCCCTTGCTCTTTAGTATTAGGTTATTATAGCTACTATAGTTATAGTGCTATTAGCACGCTATAGAGCGTAATACTAACTAGAGATTGAGGCGTCTCTGCCCCTAGAGCTATCTATCTAGAAGGGGCACCTTATACTAGCCCTTATAATATTAATAAATACCTTTGAGGTCTCTATATTACCTTATAGTATAGTAATACGTATCTAAAGGTCTACTAGTAGTTTGCTAATAAACCTCAGCTTCCTCGCTAGGGTTAGGAGTATATTATTATCTTCACCTTCCCCTCTATATAGTTTAGCCTCCTAGATAGACTATCTACTAGGTTTATAACCCCTAACCTATGCTCTAGGTTAAAATTAAATACTTAGAGTTTATATACCTGCCTAGCAAGCCTTTACTAAAGGTCCTATATAAGCGTGCTAATAACTCCCTTTAGCACCTAGTAATTTATTGGAATTATATACTTCTTTAATATACTCTGAAAGTAATAAGCCTAATAATCTAAGCTTTTAACTATAGCGAGAAGTTCCTATTAGCCTGCTCCCTAACGTTATTCTATATCGCTAAGCTTCTATAAATAGTAGGCAATTAGTTGCTACTAACTATTAATATATTATAATAGGATACTAGATATAGCCTTTATAGAAGCATCTATCTCAACCCTTATCTCATAGGTTAGGTCCTAGTATTAGAGAATAGTTACTAAGCAGAAGGTAGCTTAAAGCTGCTCAAAGGCTTATTAAGCCTCTTCTAGCTAGTAGAACTCACCCCCTTTCTTATTATTCTCGCTACCCTTTAATAGGGATATTATTAGGGCTATAATACCTAAATATCCTATAATAAACTTATAGTAGAAGTTATAGAATCTAAAGAAGACCTAGATATCTTAGTGTATCTTTAGCAGCTTCTATTTAGTAATAGCTTAGATATAAGTTTAGTCTATTAATACGCCCTTAGGCGTAATAATATACCCTAAGAACTCTACCTACTATTAGTAAAACCTATACTTACTAAGCTTAGTATAGAGCTCCTACTAGCAAAGCCTGCGGAGCACTTAGAGAAGGTCTTTTATATATTGCTCTCTTATCTTAGAGTAAACTATAATATTATTTATATAGGTAATATAATAGGTATCTAGTAGCTTAGCGAGCGCTTAGTAAATATACGCCTAGAATATAGCTAGGGCGTTTATAAATCTAAATAATATAATAGTATATTTAAAGTGCTTATAACGCATCCTAAACGCCATTTTCTAGCGATCCTCTAGCTTAATATAAATATAGTAGTATATATCCTAAATATTGATTTTTAAGATCTATTTCACTCCCTAAAGCCTATCTAATAGTTTGCTAATAAGAGGGAGTAGATATTAGTTCTTTATTATTACCTTATTAAGGCCTTAATAATCTATATAAAGGCATAGGGACCTATCTTTCTTAGGTATAAAAAGGATAGGGGCGCCTGCCTTGCTAGTTAAGGGTTAGATCTGCCCTATCGCTTAGTTATTAGTAATATATTAGCGAAGTTCTTCTAACTAATACTCGTTTAATAGGTAGATAGGCTTATATAGAGGTTTCTTCCCTTTAATTAAGTCAATAGTATATTCCGCGCCCTCTAGGACTAGGTATTGCTTTACTAACTATTTATTAAATATTACCTATTTACTAAATAGCTCTAGTAGTAACTCTATATCGCCCTCTAGGGTATCTTCTTCTTCTAGAGCCCCTATTAGCAGCTTATAGGGGGTGATATTCCCTAATATATATATAATATAGGCTTTCTAGCTATTCTTAATAACCTCCTCTACAAATACTAATAGCTTAGTAATACTAAAGCGTTTATATTCCTAGGTATTAATCCAGGTATTAATTATAATACCCTCTCTTCTTATAGAGTATTATAATAGGAGGAGGTCTCCTGCCCCTTTAGGTTAGGAGGCTTTAGCAAAGAGTTGCTATATCTTCCTCACTCCTCCTCCTAAGTTAATAAGGAAAAATATTAACTAGTATATATTCTAGCCTATTATAGATAACCTATTAAACCCTTCTAATATAGGGGTAATAGCTGCTACGGGTTATAGTTATAGGGATCTAGCTAGTTAACTATTAATAATATCAACCTATGAATAGGAATCTATATCTACTACTACTTCTTATTTAGTAATATTCTAGAGAATAATTACCTATCCTTTTATAATAGCTCCCTTTAGGAAGGTATCTAGTTCTAATTTAAGTGCAGGGGTTACTAGTATAATCCCCTAGCCTACTTATTTTCTAATAAGTTAAGTTCCTTAACTTCTCTTATAGATCAGATTATATTAACCCTCACCTTCTTAGCAAGTACTTAGTATCCTACTAGCATTTTATTCGCGCTTTATCTCACGTATTTATCCAAGCAGTCTACCCTCTTATACCCCTTTTGCTTATAGCTAAAGCATATTAAGTGATTAGATATTATAAGTTATATACTAGGGCTGAATATAGGCTAGTTCTAATCTAGCCCCTATATCGCGCTACTAACTAGTTAGTAAGGCATTAGGCTCTAGGAACCCCGCGTTACCCTATAGCTAGAACCCTGCTAGCCCGCCTTTTAGCCTAACCTTACTACTAGGGGCCCCCTTGGGGTATGATCTTCCCCTACATACTATTTCCTACTCTTACTCTATAGAGGTTTACTACCCTATTAGCAATATATCTCCTATAAGTATTTAGCTTCTATAGCTATATCTCTTAGCCTCTATATCTTAACTTTCTAGCGTTTAAGTTCCCTATATAGGAATAGGGCTAACTAGAAGTATAGTATATAGGCCTTAGCTTTACTATCTTCTATACTAATTATACCTAAGTCCTAATATATTACTAACTATTTAGTAAACAACTATATTAGTAACTATATCTCCTTCTGCCCTATTATATCTAGCTTCTTATAATACCTTCGCTTTTAAAGCTTAGGGTTAATATACTATTAGCAAGCAAATGCTATAAAATCAGCCTATACTAGGTCTCCTTCCAGCCTAGCCCTATATTATTACTACTAGGTCTATAGGGATAGGCTTATCTTTATAAGCGCGTATTAGACCTGCTGCTCTAGTATACTACTAGCGCATAGTTAGTTTCTATCTTTAATCGTTTAGATCTAGTTATTAACCTAGTCTATCGTAAAATCCTCGCCTATAGTATAGTAGTTATATATAGGGGGCTTTTTATATTCTCTCTATAGGTATCTTATTACTAAGCGGTTAGTAAGTTCCTATAGTAGGGTAGTAGTTTATTCCTTATATTACTACTATTATAGATATATCTACTCTATAAGGCTCTCCTACTATCTCTATAATAACCCTATAGCCTAGGTAAGGATGCTAGAGACGCTAGCTTCTCAGGGAGTCCTAGGCAGGGTGCCCTATTAGCTACTACTCGCTATCTATTCGGCCCTCGAGGGGCGGTCTGCCTAGTCTAGCGCTATCTAGGACCTAGCCTAACCCCTCGGGGTTATTCCTCCTGCTATATTATTACTAGGGTTATCTATTCCCTTAGTATAATATCTATGCTATATTCCCTATATCTTAGGGCTTAGTAAATAACTAATATCTTATTAGCTAAGACCCTATTAGTTATATTCTATATACTAAGTTAGAGTTTATTATAGTTAAACTCTATTACTAAATTATTAGTATATTATTACTAATTTGCTTTAGATATTCTAACTAGCGCTAGTTTCTAAACTTAAGGTAGAAGTAATAGAGTTATAAGAGTATAGCTATAGGCCTAAACTAGGAAAGGCTAGAATACTAAAATATAGATATCTATTATTATATTAAAACTATTGCTTAACCTTCTAAGTCTGCAGCTTATAGAGTTTTCTCTAAGGTATATTTGTCCGCCCCTGACTCGCCGACGTTTTGCTAATAGCGTGGCTTTGCATCCTGCACCCGCTATTGTTCCTTACATAGGTATAAAAGGCTTCTTCTTAGCTTATAAATAATTATATATAATATATCCAGTTTAGTTATAGTTAAAATACTTAAAGTTCTTCTTAGTATCCTTAGTAGCTATACTAAGATCTATAGGTCTATTATAATATCTATAAGTAGTAATATACTAAGCTACGTTAGGATTATACCATAAGAAGTTCGTTTACTAGTTATTACTATTCTAGTACTAGTTATATAATTATTATTAAAGCTTTTACCCTTAGTTAGGGGTTAGGTATTATTCTCCCTTTTCTTTATATTATTTATATAATTAGTTATTAATCTTAATTATAAGTTCTATATATTAAAAAAATTTAACAGGTTAGTTAACCTTAGTAATCTTATTTCTAACTTCATCTTAAGGTTAGTATAGAATATAAAGATCTTACTTTTATTAATTAAGTTAAGTTATATATAGATATATTAGAACTCTATAGTATAGTCTTTAGCAAACTTAGTCTATTTAAGGCAAAGTAAGTTCTATTCCACTTATTATTTCCTATCTAGATCTTAGAATAAGGATTTTAAAGTATACTTAAATCTTTAGTAGCTACTAAAGATATCTTGAATTTCTATAGAGTATTTATCTAATATCTCTTTATTTAAATATTCTTTAAGGAAGGGTTTAAATTACTAAAAGGCGTATCCTTTAAGAAACGTTAAAATATATCTAACTTTTTTAACTTTACTATTAAAATTATTATAATAGAAATCCTAATAGTTTCTAACTTAGATTAGGAACCCTTTAAGCTATCCTAGGGTGCTATTAAATAGAGTAAGTAAGTTCAGCTTAAGTCTCTCACGTCTATTGATAATAATAAGTTAAGTATTAATTCTATTCTAAAGTATCTAGTTCTAGTATCTAAGGTTAATAATCTAAGCCTAGGAAGTTTAAAAGGCTTACTAAAGTTCTTTAATTAAATTAATATTATTATTAAATAAGGATTATATTTTCCTAAAGTCTTAATTAACTCATTAAAGTTACTTATAAGTATTATCTTTATTATTAGAGTTATTATCTCTTATTCTAGCGTTTTTAAGCTGTTAAGCTATATTACTAATAAGCTATTATCCTAAGCTAGAAGATAAATCAAGTATAGGGTTAGTAATTAAAGTATAAGAAGATATATTATTATAATATTATTAATAGGTATTAAAGGTTAACTTACTAAATAGGAGTAATGAAAGTATTATAACTAACTATCTAATAATATAGTTTCTACTAATAGAAGCTAAGGGATAATATATAATAATATTATTATCTTATTAGTCTATATTACTAGGTCTAGATTAGAGATTAAGAGCTATAGTAATTAGTTATCATCTTTATAGGGCGGTATATAATATAAAATAAGCTAAGAGTATCCTAGGAATCATTATACAGTTAATTACTAAAGAGCTATAGAAATCTATCCTTAAGCTAAGCTTAAGTCTATCCTATATATAAGTCCTAGATATCCTTCTTTCCTTATTTTAAGTAATTATCTTCTTATAGTAGTAATTATAATTAATTAGTAATACTAACTAATTATTTACTAATTATTCCTCTCTATACTCTACTAATTACTAATTATTCCTTCCTATACTCTATTGATTACTAATTATTTCTTCCTATACTCTACTAATTACTTCTTATCTTATTATTATATAACTTATACTATAGTTCTTCTATGCTAGGTAAGGCTCGGTATTCCTATATCGTCCTATATATATACGTCTTCTAGGCGCTAGTGGTGTCTACGGGGCTACCCTAATAGGTTATAATACTCCTATACCTAGGTATTAAGGGACTTTATAACTTAGAGAAGTAATAAGTTAGTAATAGGGCTATTATCCTATACTCTAACTACTCTTATAGCTTTTAATAGGTCTAGGACTACCTAATAGTTATTTAAATAGCTATAGCTAAGTTCTCTTATAAAGGTTATTCCTTCCCTCGTAGGGTTATTATTAGTTTCATAATACTAGTATATAAAGAGAGCGGAGGTTAGGCGTAGTATGAAGTCTGAATTATTAATAATATTAAGTTATATTAGAAGGTAGCTAGCGAGGTAGGAATTATATAGGAAGCTAATAAGGTAAGTTATATAGTAGGTTATATAACTACTCGCTAGGTCCTAGTTATTCTAACCTAGGCCACGGATCCGAAGTTAGATCTAGCTTACTAGGCGAGTAGGAGTCCTACTTACTATATAAGTAGGCGAATATTCCTATACTAGTAGTCTTTTCTTTATACTAGCACTTGCCTAATAAGCCTATCTAATTATATAAGATAATAAGTTAGAGGCTACAATTAGCCTCTAAACGAAGTAAAAAGTAGCTAGGTTTAGCTATAATCCTATTCTTCTATCAATACCTATTATTATACTAATATTATACTAATCCTTCTATTATTTATATTACCTATCCTTCTAGATAAATTATTAATTCATTCCTATTAATAAGGTAGTATAACGACCTATTAAGTATTACCTTTATTAGTATATTAGCGGGGTTATCTTTGCTATTAACCTATTAGATCTTAGATAGCTTATAGTACTTATATAACTAATAGAGGGCTATAATATTAATTATAAGCCTCTTTTCCTTTATAATACTAAGTTTAACTAGATACTTATATAGTAAGTATAAGTTAGTATATATTACTATAGGGATAGAGTTAGTAATACCTAGCTTAGTAGTAACTTATCAAAGGGTTAAGGCGATAGCAAGGATAAGGTTAGTGCTAGTAACTATAGCATAGATCTCTAAGGCTAATATACTACGGGTAACTTATTTATATTTAATAGAGCTATAATAAATAATATTACTATTAACTATAATGGTAGCGTTATTTATTATTTTATTAGTAAGTATAATAATATAACCTAATTATAATATAAGGTCTTAATTATTAGTAAGTAATCTATTTATAAATATAAATAATTTAGTAGTAGGTCGCGATAATATAATAAATATTAGGCCTTAGTTAAGGTTATCCTTTAGCTGTTATAAGCTCTTATTAAGAGTAGTAATATCTTTATTAGTTAGATCCTAGCATTAGGTAGTAGTTAATAAGTTAAAATAGGCTTCTAGTTAGTAAATTAAGGCATATAAGCCCCTCTAGCGTACTATTTAATATACTATTCCTTTATTAGTATCTTCTTAGGTATTTTCTTTATAGGGTTAATCTTAGCACCTTAGCTCTTCTAGTATAGTATAATTATACTAATATTAGTAATAATGACTATTTTATTATTAAAGGTAATAGGAGTTTAGGGCGTGAGTTCTCCTTAGGTTTAGCTATAAATTTATCTTTCTAGAGCTCTTCTTCTTTAATAGTAGAAAAAGTATTATTAGAGAGACTAATTATATTATCTATTTATATATTAAATAAAGTAAATGCTTAAGTTATTAATAATAAGTAGACAGGTGTTAAAATCAGAGCTAGTTATTTATAACTTACTATAGTAATAGGCGCTATAAGTAGCTTACTAATAGGTACTAGCTTTAATAATGCTATAGAGGGTTTAATAGCTTTTATAATAATCCTAGGGGGGTAAAGATTATAAATCTAGTTAGGTAATTAAGCGTAAATATTACGCGCTAGTATTATCTAGGATTATATATAGGCTTAGGTAATATCCCTAATCTTAATAGTATAATTAGAGCTAAGTAAAAGGTAATTACTAGAAAGAGGTAAATACTATAGCGCTAGATTATAAGTAACTAGGTTAAAATACCTTACTTATTAATATTATTAATATTATAAATAACTAAGTAGGACTTCTTAATAGGGGTAGTAGTCTTATTCTTAATCTTATTAACTATATAGAATTAAAAAAGGTATGCTTACTTAGGTTATAGATCTTAAATTTAAATACTTTATAATTAAGGAGGTATTAATCTCTTTTTTATAAGACTTCTAAGAGGGGTGATTATTAGTAATAAGCTTACTAGACTTATATAGGGCTAGGGAAAGTTCCTAGTTAGCTTTCTCCTTTATTAAAATAAATATTATTAAGTAGTTAACTTTAAGTTTAAATATATTAAATAGGTTAATAATAGGGTTCTCTTAGGCTTATCCTCTATACTAGGGTGGAGGGGTGGTTAGGGTTAGCTTCGTAGCCTTAGGGGTAATAGGGGCTTATAAGTTATTGTCTTTAGCTAGGTCGGGGTCTCTAGGGGTATTTGGATCGCTATAGAAGGGTCTTATAGTAATAGAGGGGAAGTCTTGAGAGCTATAGAGTATTTAAATAATAACTATTTTACTTAAAATAGCGATTAACTAGTAGGGACCTTACTATTTATCCTTTTCTTAATATACCTTAACTTATATTTATAATAGGAGGTAAATAATATTATTAATACTAGGGCTATTATAAGTAGCGAGGGTATTTATAACTTTATATTTAGAGTATTCCTTTTATAAATCATCTATTCTAGTATTAATTACTTTAGCTCTAGTAGTAATATAAGGGGAGTGGGAAGGGTTATTACTAGTCTATAGGTATATACTAAAAATAAGTAGGGTAAGTATAAGGCTATTAGAGCTAGTAGTATTACTAATAGACTTAATTACTATTTAGAGAGCAGGAGGGGGCTTAATATAGGGGGCTTCCTATTGAATAATAGTATAGGTATAGTATAGGGGGCTATAATACCTCTCTATTTTACGAATTTAGTAGTAGGTTTTAATAGGGATAACTTTAACTATAACTACTATCAATTTAGTATTATTTTTAAAGGCTTCTATTATAAAGTTTAATTTAGTATTTCTAATAATATAATTAGGTAGTCCCTAATAGATATAAATCTAGTATTAGTAGAATGTTTCCTAGGTAGTTTTTAGTAAGAGATCGGGGAGAAAGTAAGTAGGATTAAAGCTAGTAGCTATATTAATAATATATAAATTTACTTTGCCTTTAAGGTAGATAATATTATAGATAATCCTATAATAAATAAATAATTATCCTAGAGGGAGGATTTAAACCTCTAAAGGGCTCTTATATTTAATTAGTAATATTAATAAACCTTAGTTAACTATTTAATTACTACTATTTAAATAGGATAACTAGTATAGTAGAGGAGAGTAGCTAACTTAGTAATAGAAGGGTAATTAAATTATTAATAGAAGCGCTATAGCTTAGTATTTATTAAATAGCTAGTTTAAGTAAAACTCTCCTCTTTATTAAGAAGAAGCTAGGCATAGCCCTATTTATATATATTTAGGGTAGTAATATTACCTTAAAATAACTAATTATAGAGGTTATTAAAATAAATACCTATTTAATTTATACTACTTAAGTAGACGAGAAATTAGGTATTAGAGGGTATTATATAGAAGATTATACTACTAAATATAATTTTAATTATAATAGTACTAAACGAATCCTTATAGGGGCTATCTCTAAAACATACTCTTATTTAGCTAGTATTTACCCTATTAATCGCTATTAATAGGTAAATCTATTATAAAGTAACGACTTACTATTAGCTAGTAGCAGAGACTCTAGTAGTACCTAAATCTAGTATAATATTCTAGAAGAATTTCTTAGAGTACTTACTATTAAGTATAAATAACCAGGATAGAGTAGAGGCTCTAGATAGAATAAGCTAGGTAGGATAGAGAGTAAGCTTAAGGTTAATAGCTAGGTTAATACCTATACCTATATAGAAAGTAGCTTAAATTAGTAGCAAACTTATTAATTTATTACTATTAATTATAAATATAGTATTAATAATAAATATAATAAACTTATAAGGGAAGGGGGGCTAGGATTCTTATTAGTAATTCTAAAGGTCTTATTGAACCTCGCTATTAGTATTAGTATTATTTACTAGGGCTTCCTAGTCCTAATTGTTACTTTTAGAGTTAATAAAGAAGGTATTAAACCCTTCTTTAGTAATATTTTAAGAGTACTTAGATTTAAACTTATTAAACTCTTAGGTCTATTTATTATTACTATACTTTTAGGATTAGTACTTAGGCTTATAATAAATCTAGTATCTTCTTAGGTTATTATAGCGATTAGTATAGGGTTAGTAGTATAGAGGGGTTCCTTATTCATATAGCCTAGTTTTACTAAAATTTATTATCATTATTATTATTATTATTATATTACGATTTTAGTAGAAATTATAGTAGTTATTACCTTAGAATCGTCAGTTAGTATATATCGCATTATACTCCTCTAGATCCTCTAAAGCTATAGATTATATATTAAGGCTTTAGTTTATATAAGATATTATACTAATAGCGGAGTATAGGGAATTATAGAGGTCTTATAAATTAGTAGGATACTTATAGGGGGTAACTTTATACTCTAAAACTCCCTAGTAAGTACTTTAAATCTTATAATTAAGGAGGCTTTAAATAGTATTAAATTCCTTATTAAGGGTAGGTTTAATAATAAAGAGGGTTTTAAATAGTATTTTAAGGTTTTCTATAATAGATATTTTAAAATGTTTATAAATAAGATTAGGTAATATAGTATTATCCTATAGTTCCTTATTAATAATATAAAATTCCTTAGTTTTAAAGTATTTCTTTATCTAATAACTACCTTAGTATATAGTAATAAAGGGTATTTAGTAGTAATATACTAATAATAGAATTATTAGGCGTCTTTTTTTAATATAAGGGAAAACGCTTTAGTATACTACTATAGGGATATACTAGCTTTAGTATAATAATTCTTAAAATAAAGAGTTTTAAGTCTAATATATCTATCTTATTATTATTATACTTAAGGTTATTATTACTATAGAACTTAGTAAGACTCTTAGTTAGTATAATAAAAGGATTCTATTTAGTAGGAATTAAGCTTATTAGTTCTATTTTATAGGTCTTATAAAACTAAGACCTCGGGTATTATTCCTAGTATTTTAGAATGAAAAGGGTTAGGTAGTCTCTATTAGAGGGGGGTAAGGGGGTTAACATATGGAGGATATAGGAGTAATAGGGGGCTTTTAATATTATATAGGAGTAGTAATAATATGAAAAATAGGGGTTTTATTATTCTATATAATCTCTATAAAGAAATCAGGTTCTTAACTATAGTTTTTAACAATTATAAGGTATAATGATTTAACTAAATTAAGGTTATTATTACTCTATGTATAGAAGCTAGATTATTGAGTAATATTAGTATTATTCTCCTTAATTTAATTACTATTATAAATAATAAATATACTATTATTAATAAGAACTTTTCAAAGGGCTTTAATAATATAAGTATCTATATAGTTAAAGATCTTAATAATATCCTAGAAGATTTCCTTGAAGTTAGCTTATAGTTAGTAACCTTAAATATAATACTTAAGGTACTTATTAATATAGTAAGTATAGCTAGCGATCTTAGCTTAGTTAATCTCTTTAGGTTAAAAGACTTAACTTAGTTATATCTTATAATTAGTAATAGCTTTAAAATTATTAAGGATTAGAATTACTAATTAGTATTAAGATAGGGAGGAGGGAGAGGGGGTAGGGGAAGTATTAGTATTCTTAGCTATTAGGAAGGAGTAATAGAGCTATATCTAGAGGTTATATAGAATAGTCAGACTTATTTTTATATTTTAGTTAGAGGTATTATCCCTAAGCTATAGCTTTAGGTAATTAGTCTCTATATTAGGTAAGTTATAGTTATTATTATTTAATCTTCTTCTTATTAATAACCTAGTTCCTTCCCTTATATAATTTCTAAATACTTACTTACTTACTTCCCTAAAAAGGGGCTTTTTTTAGAAGGGATTACTTACTTCCTTAAAAAGGGAACTTAAGGAGGGATTACTTAGAGAGCTTTTTTAAAGAAGGAACTTTCTTAATAAAGGTATTACTTAGAAAGAAGGGTTAAAAGAGAGAGAAATTTAAAAAAGGAGGAGAATTTAAAAGATTACTTAATAAACTTCTCTAAAAAAGGGACCTTCTTAATAAAGGGATTATTTAAAAGAGGGGTTTAAAATACTTATTTAGAGAAGGGATTTAGAATACTTACTTACTTATTTTATTAGATCTTATTAATTTTCAAGAATAGATATCCTAGGTAAGGGATTATTAATTAGTTATTATCTAAGATAGATATTCCTAGATAGATCTAAAGTAATAGAAATAATATATTTAAAAGGAGATAAGAAGGGGAAAATTAAAGAAAGATTAGGATCTTAATAATATAATTAACTAGTTATAATTAAATAATCTAAGTAGTTTTTAATAAAGACTTAGTATATACCTTTTTATTCTAGAAAAATAAGCTCTACTAGTATAGGCTAATTAAGATAGATCTACTAGACCTTTACTACTAGTAGAGTAGCTACTACTAAAGGCTTTTTAATACTTATTATAATATAGATATAATAGATAATAGACATAATATAAGTAGGATAAAGTTAAGAAGTTAAGGTTATAAAGTTATAAGGTTATAGGTAGTAAAGGTATTGTTAGCATGGCTATGAAGGTTATAAGAGAGGTAGAAAAATCGCTAATATAATAGAGATAAATTTCAGGTAAGGAATAATATAATAGAGTAATTTTCTTCGTTTGTTATATAACTTATGCAAATAGAGGGGAAAATACAGATATTAATAAGTATATTTTTTTTAGAAAAATACTATATCTAAATCGTTAAAAGGCTAGGGGAAGAGGTAGGTATAAGTAGGTAGCAATTTCGCTAGAGCCTCTTAGATACTTAGGCGCGCTTTGTTATATATAAAACTTAGCGTGGTTTTAGCTATGCGTATATGGGCGCTTTAATGCGCTTTGTTATATATATATAGCTAAAAGCGCTTAGATATAGCGTTTTATTTCGCCTTATTTCGCCTTGTTTTACCTTGAAACTTCAACCTTAGCTTTACTAAAGTATTTAGAATATATTAACCCTAGTTATATAATATCAAAAGGTATACTATTTAATGCAAAATTGAGAGCTGAATCTAAACAAATACTTTATCTTACTATACCTCTTATATTCATAGAGTTATAGCACTCTAACGATAAAGTAGTAAAGTAATAACCTTTACTCTATTTCCTATATACCCCCTTAAGGTATACATATAGATACTATAGGTATGTATAATATACCTTACAGGTAGGAATAGTATAAGGAAAGCAAATAAACCTTATACATATATAGTAAGGGAAAACCTATATAAATAATAGTCTAGTTTTGCCTCTGATTTATATATATTAGTTAAACTTTTAGTAGGTAAAAAACCCTTAGGTATAATACTAAGTCTACTTTTAACTAGATCTAATATATTCTTTCCAATAGGCTTAGTTAAAATATCAGCTATATTATCTTTAGAACTAACGTGGTATAATTCTAATAGATTATTCTATATACCGTTTCTACTAAAGTGATATTTAATACTAATATATTTAGCCTTTTTATGGAATTCTGGACTTTCTACTAGCCTTTGAGCCGCCTAGGTATCTATTAATACCTTAGGTATTTTAATAGAGTAGTTTATAGAAGCTAAATCTATTATAAATTTGTAGCTATTATGTAAATAAATAGCTTCTTTTATAGCTTCAACTAAAGCTATATATTCAGCTTCACAGGTACTTAAAGCAACTGTTTTCTATTTAATAGTATTCTAGCTTATAATATCGTATAAGCCTAAATAGAATATATAACCAGAAATAGATTTTCTATCTTCTATATCTCTAGCCCAATTAGAGTCTAAAAATCCAATAATATTATTACTATTATCGTTTTAATTACAGTTATAATATAAACCTAGGTCTAGGAACTTATTTAAGTAAGCCTAAATACAGTTTAATGCAATAATATAGTCCTTCGAAGGGTTACTTATATATCTTACACATGTATTAACTGCATAAGTAATATGAGGCCTAGTGTTTAAGGCTAGATATAATAGAGCTCCTACTTGTTATTAATAGGCTTTAGCATCCTCTTTAGTAGCAATTTCTTTATTAGAAACTAAATACTCTAAATTTATATAAGGAGTTAAAACCGGATATAGCTCTATTTTATTATACATATTTAATATTTTATAAGTATATTGAGTTTAATATATATAAAAGGTTTTGTTTTTCCTATCTATATTAATCTCATTACTATGAAAAGTAGTAGGCACCCCTAGTTTTTTAATTTTAATATACTTAGAAGTATTCTTATAGATATAATCTATAGTTTCTTGATCCTTTGTAATAGCTAATATATCGTCCATATAACAAACTAGAATAGCTATATAACTTCTAGTATTTAAAATAAATATAGCTTTATTATAAGGTGAAACTATAAAGCTAATATTTGTTAATACTTCCTTTAAGTATTAATACTATAACGAGGGCTTTGTTTTAAACTATATAAAGCTTTCTTTAATTTATAAACTAATTTACTTTATTTATTATAGTTATTAGAAAAGCTTAGGGTTTTATCTTTATTATATATGAAACTAGTAGGGATTTTAATATAGATATCGTTATCTATATTAGCATAAACGGACGCTAAAGTGACGTCATATTATTCAATAACCTAGTTTGATTTTATAGCTATATTTAATAATAGTCTATAGCTTTCAGGCCTATAAGTAGTACTAAAGGTCTCTAAATAATTAATACCTATATCTTAATTAAAGCCTTGTACTACCTAACGTGCCTTATACCTTATAGGTATATTATTAGTATCATAGTTTATTTTATAAACCTATCTTCCACCTAGGACATGGATTTTATAGTTATTTCTAATATTAATTATAGTCCACGTATCTTATTTATATAAATTAGATATCTCTTCTTCCATAGCCTGAATCCATTCAGATTTATTATCTGAAATTATAGCTTATTTATAAGTAGAAGGATCTAATAAGGTAGTAATACCTAATATATAAGGACTTTTCCTTATTTTTATTATAAGCGGATAAAATCACTTTTATTTATAGGCGATCGTTTATAGTAAATAGTATACTTTCTTCTTTAGCCTATATATGGTCTTTTAAATCCTTAGGTGATTTATAGGGGATTTATATAGGAAACTCAGACTTTATATTACTATTATTATCAATAGTATCATTACTAGATTTACTAGTATTATTATCGTTATTTATAATTTCATCTTCTAGATTCAGACTTAGAACTTTTTCCTAGTTATAAAAACCACTAAGTTTATATAGATTATTTATAAGATTAATATTCTTTTTTATAATAAGATAAAAAAGTACTTTTATAAAGTATTATATCTCTAACCTATGATGATTTTCTTTTAGCTATATTATATACTTTATAGCCATTAGATCCATAATTAACTAGTATAGCTTTTATAGCTCTATTGTCTAGTCTTTTAATTTTTAGATCTTTATTCTTATAGTAGTATATACTACCCCAGGTTTTGATATAAGATATAATAGGTTTACTATTATACCTTGACTCATAAGGGGTTTTACTCCCTAAACCCTTATAGGTGGTTCTATTATAAATATATATTCCAGCTAGAAAACCTTCTCCCTATAGGTAGTTAGGAAGATTAGCTAGTTTAAGCATAGACCTTATTTCATTTACTATAGTACGTAAAATACGTTCTATAAACCCATTAGGTTTATATATATATATAGCTATAGTATTATGCTTAATACCGCTATTAAGGTATTCGTTATTAAAGGATTTATTAAAAACTTTAGTACCTCTATTAGTACTAAGTTCCTTTATTTTAAAGATAGTAGTCTTAAATAAACCTTTATATTCTTTAAAAGATAAATAAACTTCTAATTTACTCTTAGTTCTTAATAGTTTACTAAAGGCAAAACGAGTTTTTCTATTAATATAGATAATAACATATCTATAGTTATTATAGGTTTTAGGTATTATAGGTCCGCATATATTAGTAATAACCTTATATATGTAAGGGTAATCCTTTAGCTTAATTCTAGATTGTTTATTTACTTTATTAGTGAATTTACCTAATATATGGGCTTTATAAGTAATTTTAGTTATATTAGAAATATTATTTTTAAAAATATCATTTTTATATAGTTGATTTAATACTTATAAATATATATAGCTAAGTCTTTTATACTATAATAAAGCAGGTTTTTCAAGATTAATATCCTTAATACTGGTATATATAGTATTAGTTAATAAGGAAGAATCTTTTATAACTTCAGTATTAAAGTAATATAAATTATTCTTTTTACCCCCTTTAACTAATAGTATATTATTAGTTATATTATATAATAAGGGTATACTATTCCAAACTATGGAAGCAATAGCTTATTTATCTAGTTGGGATTAACTTAGAAGATTAATACCTAAGTTAGGTATATAGAAACAGTTTTTAAGAATAATATTATTATTATTTAGAAATTAAAGCATAATATCTCTAGCTAACTTAGCTATAAGAGTATTTGCTTTACCCTATCTAACACCTTTGTTTATTATATAGGTATTAAAAACTATTTATTATTATTAATAACGCAAATAGTAGCACTAATATTAAGATAAAGTTTAATAGTATTTATATTATTTAAGAATATACTATTATTACTATGAATAATATCTTAGATTATATAACCTATAGAAGGTTTAGCTAATTGCTTATTATTATAGGGTATAGTTATAGTTACGTTTTTAAATTCAATATTCTCTTCTAAATCCAAGTCTATATCTAGATTAATAAATAGGCTAGAAGCAGTAGGGGTTTAAATAGTATTACCGTCTTCTAATTAATTCTATTAGGGTTATTATTATCTTCTTCTTCTTTTCTATTAACTAATAGAGTGGTTTGATTACTCTTTTTAACTAATTTAGAAGTATTATTTTTCTTAGCCTTATTATCTTTATCTTTATTCTTAGATTTAGATAATATATTAAAGGTTTATGTCTATTCTTTTGGAGCCTTATTTAGATAAAGAAAGAAGTAGTTATCTTCTATATAACCTGTCTTTTTATAGTTTTTATAGAATGAACCCTTAGTTTTCTTCTAGTTATTCTTTTTATTATGATTTTTATTATTAGCCTTAGTTAAAGTAATATTATTACTTAAATCCTCTTTTCTTCTAGATTCATTTAATAAATAAGCGATTCAAGATTCCAGAGTATAGGCTTCTAAATTCTTTCTTAAAGACTAGGTAATATTAGTTATAAAACTATAATAACTTTCATCTAAGGAATTTAGTATTTTAGCTATAATAACTTACTTAGGTAAAGCTAAGCTTTTGATAGCTAGATTATTATTTAACTCTTTAACCTTATTAAGATAGGTTTCTAAGTTATTTGAATTTTCTAGGGTTAACTCGTTTATAAATCCTTTAGGCTTATATAGCTCTTTTAATTTAAGATAAGCCTTAGGAGCTATATTATAGTCCTTAATAACCCTAAGAGGGTTATTATTATACAGCAATCTAATAAAGGCTAAAGGTTTATTATTATTATTAGTATTAGTATATAATAATGGAATATTGAGGTCTATATTTATATCCTTACTTATAAGTAGGGATTTAAACCGAAGATACTAAATTTAATAGTTCTTACTATTAGTTAACTTCTAAATACTTACTTTAGGAATATCTATAGTTATGAACCAATTTAAGTAGTAACTAATAAACTAATGCTTTATATATAAGGGTAATTATTATTAATATTAAATTAATATATAAAGAATACCTTTTTTACTTTATTATAAATGTAAACTTCTTAATATTGAATTAACCTACAAAGAGTACTTTTAAAGTGAAAATCAAGTAGTTTATATTAATATATAATAGAGACGTTTTCTTAATTAATACTAGATTAATATATTTAAAAATAACTATCCTAAGTAAACGTAGTGAAATCCACTTACTATATTTTTGTTTATAACTGAATAATATGTAGAAGTTGATATATATCCTTCGTTTTATGCTTCTTTTTACGTGTATTGTTCCGTATTTTATTTGCTTCGAAAACCGGTCGAAATCGAATTTAGAAAAGGTATTGATTCAAGGGTACTTCTGGAGGGCGATTCAACGGTACTTGTAGGACTTAGCGATATTCGAGGGTTTCGATGGCTTCGATGGCTTCGTTTGGCCTTCTTAGCTAGCATAAACTAGTTAGGAAGATAAGGGGCTTCGTAGAGGTAATTAGAGGAGGTTTTATCGTATAAATAATTAGCAATTTTAAGCGTAGGTTGCCCGATTAGGTAATCTCGGTAATTGAATAACTCGGGAGATATAATAAACTATCGATATAGCTTATTCGAATAGAAGAATATTAATATAGATCATAGTATTTCGATTTTAGTATTGGTAGTAAAGGACTATTCTCTTATTTAAATAATACCCTTAAAAGGGATAGAAGTATATATATAGAGGAACGAGTTGCTCTTAAGGGGGCCTATGAGCTAACTAGGTACTGAGCTGGGCTTATAACCTGTTAGTACGACTATAAAGGTTATAATAGAGGTAGAAAAATCGCTAATATAATAGAGATAAATTTTAGGTAACGAATAATAAAATAGAGTAATCTTTTTCATTTATTATATAACTTATATAAATAGAGGGGAAAGTATAGATATTAATAAGTATATAATTTATAGAAAAGTACCATATCAAAAGCGTTAAAAAGCTAGGGGAAAAGGTAGGTATAAGTAGGTAGCAGTTTCGCTAGAGCCTCTTAGATAGTTAGGCGCGCTTTGTTATATATAAAACTTAGCGTGGTTTTAGCTATGCGTATATTGGCGCTTTAATGCGCTTTGTTATATATATATATATATATATATATAGCTAATAACGCGTAGATAGAGCGTTTTATTTCGCCTTATTTCGTCTTATTTTACCTTAAAACTTTAACTTTAACTTTGCTAAAGTATTTGGAATATATTAACCCTAGTTACATAATATCGAAAGGTATACTATTTAACGTGAAATTAAGAGCTAAATCTAAATAAATACTTTATTTTACTATACCCCTTATATTCATAGAGTTATAGCACTCTAAAGATAAAGTAGTAAAGTAATAACTTTTATAGTAAAGTAATAACCTTTACTCTATTTCCTGTAGTTATAAGAGAAGGAAGGTAGTAGAGGGGTTATTTAATTAAAAGAAGGGGGGGGGGGGAGGTAGTAGCCTAAAGTTAGAAAGTCGACTTTTAATAACTATAAAAGAATCTAATTTAGTAGTTACTATAAAGGTTAAAGCTATAGTCTTTCTAAAACTATTTTATACGGGTAGTTAGGGCTTACTACGTTTAGAAGTTATAAAATTTAAAGCTATAAATAACCTTATATTAATAAAGATACTACGTTAATAGCGTAGTTAAGGCGGGTAGTTAAGATACAAGTAATTTACTTTTGTAAGTAATAGGGGCTTATTACTACTCTCTTATAGTAAGTAGTTAGGGCTTATTATTATTATCTTAGGTTATTATTATTATTAATATAAATAGAGGGTTAGTAGTAGTAGATTTAAGTATTAAAAAGGTGTTAAAGGTGGGAGAAGTAGCGAGGTTAGTATTAATATTAGAAGGTACTAAATAATATTAAATTTACTAAAAAGACTTATAGGAGTTAAAATTAGTAAAATAGGTAGTTATATAAAGTAGAAGGAGTGGAAGTTAGTAGAGGACTTTAAGTAATTATAATACTAATAGAAAGTAGCGTAGTTAGTAGGTATAGGATATAATATTTATAGTAATTATAAGGGTAGTAGAAGGTGCTAAAAGAAGGTAAAAGTAAGGGGAAAGTAATAACTTTACTAGTATAATAAAAGATAATAAACTATGAATTATTAGTATTAAGATTATAAATAGGATAGACTGTGGTTATTATTAATAATAAGGGATTTAAAACTTTACTAATAATAATAGTAATATCTTTAGAGGTAGTAAGTTAGAAGTAGAGGTTAAACTATTAGTAACTAAACATAAAATCTCTATTAGTATAATAATTATATATAAGAGGAGGCTTAGGACCGTTAAGTAATAAATATTATCTCTTTAGTTTATTAATCCTTACTAATCTATAGTTATAGTATAATAGTGAAGTTAACGACTAATTAGTATTAGTTTTATAATACTAGTATATAAAGAGAGCGGAGGTTAGGCGTAGTATAAAGTCTGAATTATTAATAATATTAAGTTATATTAGAAGGTAGCAAACGAGGTAGGTTATATAATAGGTTATATAACTACTTACTAGGTCCTAGTTATTCTAACCCGGGCTACGAATCTAAAGTCGGATCTAGCCTACTAGGCGAGTAGGAGTCCTACCTCTTACGTAGGTAGGCGAATATTCCTATAGTTATATTAAAATATATTATTATTTAGGCTTATTTACATTACTTTAAATTTACCTTCTAAATTATTATATTTTCTACTACTTATTATATTTTTAATACCTTTATAAAGCTAATAAAGATATTCTCCACCTAGGGATAAAGAAGGTCTTTATTCTAATATAGGGGGTTACTAGTAGTTGTCTAGTAGTTACTTAGTACCTCCTTATATATAATAAAGTTAGATAAAGTAAAATAATATAATAATCTAGAGATTATTCTCTTTTTAGCTATGTAAAAGGCTAGTTTTAGTATTAAGTTAAATATATATAAATATTATTTAAAATTTTATCTTATTAAAATCTCTCCTTCTTATTTCTTTAGATTTATAATATTAATACTACTACTACTAATAACTTACTATTAGCCTCCTACTCCCTTACTAATAATTTATCTTAATTATTATATAATAAATCTATTATTATATCTTCTACTACTACTAATATCCCTAATATTACCCCCTTCCCTACTAATATACTAAATACCTCCTATATACTTATAATAAGTAAGCTCTAGGTATACTCTTATTATTACTACCTCTTAGTATAAGCGAAATAGGAGCTACTTAAGGATAATATCCCTAAGATTAAGCTCCTTATAAGCTTAATTATATACTTTAAGAGTAATAATAAGCCCCTAGTCCTTAGCTAGTACTTATCTAATACTTCACTAGCTTTAGGTTCTGAATTTATTACTAATGTATATATTTTTAAATACTTCTACTAAATATAAGTATTATATTAAAATAGGTAATAGAAAAGCCTATATTAATATAAGTTTTACTTATTACTTTCTAGTTCTTAGCTATGAACTCCCTATAGATTACTTATTATATAATAAGTATATTAATAAGCTTAACCGCCTAATAAGTAAGAGCTATTCTAAGCTTAATATTTAGGTTTAATATACTAAGAATAAGGTAGGTTATCTAATACCTCCCTAGTACTTTATTACTAGTTTTCTAATCATATTTTAAGAGGAGATCCTTAATACCTAGCTTAATATTTAAAAAGCCCTCTAGGCTAAGAAGAATAATACTAATATTATACTTAAGAAGTAGAAAGCTAAGGAAGGAGAGATCTCTATAGAGATAGAGGATTACTAGGTAAGCGCCTTAGAAGAGGCTATTGCTTACTAATAGTACCTTACTAAGAAGGTTAAGAAATAAACTGAGTTATTATATAAGTAATATAAAGAGCTTTGTTATTACTATATAGAGATAGAATAGCTAGCTAAGAAGTAGCTAGAGATATAGGAGGTATAAGCTAAGTATACCTAGGAGTTACAAGCTAAGTATACCTAGGAGTTACTTAAATCCTATAATAAGGTTATAAGTTTATATAAACCCTATTAATATCTTATTAATACTTATCTAGTTAATATTTCTAACTTAAAGTAGAATTATAAATCTCTAGCTACTCTATTCATTACTCGGGGAGATAATAATAATAATAATAATCATAATAATAATAAGGAGGGTATAGCTTATCCTAAGAAGAAGAGCACTAGCGCCTAGTAGATTTAAAGTTTTTAGGAGCGCCCCTAGTAGGCTACTAATAACCTCTTAGTAGTATTTAGTTACCTTTAGGTATTTTTCTAGTCTCTTTCTACCTTATTAGGGGCCTTTAGGCTAATAAATTAAGATACCTAGCTAGTATACCTTATTTCTATCTAACTACTAGTTACCTATAAAGTTACTTATTAAGTTATATAGGGAATATAATATTTTTACTTATAATTAGGCTTTATAGTTATTTTATGAATCTATAGATATATTATATTATAGCTCTTATAAATTATCTAGTTCGCTATAGCCCTTCTATTTAATAAGGTACTAACATTTATAACTAGGGCCCCCATAAGTAGTAATATAGTTTATTATATAGATATTATTATTATTATTATTATTAATTAGGATATCTCGTAGTAAGATAGCTAACCTAAAAAAGGGCTCTAATTATATAGGTGCGAATACATTATAGGTTTAATATCTTTTATTAATCTAAAGCTTATATACTTATCCCCTATTAATTACCTATTAGATCCTAAATAAGCTTAGATATTTATTAGAAAGTTTATAAGAAGGCCACCTCTACTTGATATTTTTAATTAAAAGTAATATAAAGTCTCTTACAGTAAAAATAATAGGGGTTCTCCTCTAGTTATAGAACTTACTATATATTTCGTTATATTTATAAAGTAAGTTAGTAATAGCTAGTCTCTAGGCGAGTAAACTATAAACTCTCTTATATATTACTAGGACTAAGACCTTTAGCTAGGGTCTAATATTATTAGGTCTATAGGGAGAATATCCTATTAGTAGCTTAGTAGGTAATATCTTAGTAGCCTTATAATAGGAGTTATTATAAACTTATTAAGCTAGGTTAAGCTATATTACCTAATTATCCTAGTTAATATTATAGAAAGTCTATAAAAAGTACTTAATACTCTAATTTTAGCGTTCTATTTAGCTATTAGTTTAAGGGTAAAAGGTAGTACTAATCTTCCCCTCAATAACTAGTAGGTAGTATACTTTAAACTAGACCTTACTAGTAAGTAGCGATCCCTAATTAGATATAATAGCCTCTAGGAGTTTAGATATATAGAAGATATATTTAGTTAATAATATAGCTAACCTATTAGCTATAAGTAACTCCCTAGTAGGGATTTATAGGGAGTATTTAGTAAATTGATTAATAATAATAAGGATATTATTATAAGGCTTATTTCCTATTATAAGTAATAGGGGCAGTTTAGTAATAAAGTTAATTAATATTTATTAGAAGGGCCTAGTAGATACTAGTAGGGGTATAAGTCTACTATGTAAGAGGTAGTATCTTAGTTTTATATATTAGCACATTATATAAGTTTTAATCTATTTCTTTATATTACTCTTTTATATATTTTAGAAAAATAACTTTTTAATCCTTTTTAATATCTTAATAACCCCTTAGTAACCTCTAAATAGTTTATTATAGAATACTCTAAGGACTTTATTCTAAAGTAGGTAGTTATTAGGGATATATAAGCCCTCTTAGTATCTTAGGGTATTAGAATTATCCAGTAACTACTTAGTGTCTTATTATTCCTACTCCTTATTAATATAAAAAGGATCTTCTTATTAGGCTCTCTTAACTTATTTCTAAAGCGAGGGTATAAGTTATTCTAGAGGGGTATTTAATAGTTAAGTACCCTATTACTACCTAATACTTACCCTCTAAATAGTAGCCTTATTAAAATATTATAGGAAGTCTTATAAGAGCGAGTCCCTAGCTTTATTAATATCTATATCCCCTAGGATATAGTCAGGTCTTTATAAGAGGCTATTAGCTAGGTTATAATAACTAGGCTTATATTTAATTTTAAAGTTAAATATTAATAAGTCCTATAATAGCTAAGCCTAATAATTACTAAGCGTCTTCTTCTTAGTAAGATACTAGTAGCTGAAATAGTTAGTAATAAACTAGATATAATATTAGGAGTAAAGTAAGTAGTACTACTACCTTATTATTACCTCTCTAATAGCTAATAGCTCTACCTCTAGTATATTATACTATAGTTATATATTCTTAAGCTTCTAAGATATAAATACTACTAGTCTCTATATATTCCTTTCTAATTAGCTTAGTATTACCCCTATTATAAAGTCTAATATATTAGTACTAACCTAAATTAGGAGCATAGAGTTAAAGTAATATAAAATAGGTATCTCTACAAATAAGGCATAGAGCTAATAGAAAGTAATTAGTACCTCTCTTATTATTATTAGCTATCTCTTAGCTATATTAATAAGTTAATTAGTAAGGGGGCTATAGATTTTAGAGTAATCCTTAATAAATCTCCTATAGAACCGTATAAATCTTAGAAATTATTAAATCTCTTATATAATAATAAGTACTAGCTACTTAGTAATTACCTAAACCCTCTCCTATTCTATAGTAATTCTATCTACTAAGACTATAAACCTAAGGAAGTTAATCTCTTCTTTAAAAAGTTTATATTTACTAAGGTTTATATAGAAGCTATTAGCTTCTAACTAGGTAAGTACCTATCTTACTATCTCTATATAGGAGTCTATATTATTGGTAAATACTAAGATATTATTTAAATATATAATATAAATAATATTAACCAGGCCTATAAGTAACTTATTAATAAATATCTAGAAGGTAGTAGGTATATTAATAAGCCTAAATAGTATAATATTTTAACTTATAGTAGCTATATTATATATAGAATACTATCTTCTACTTATTTCCCTCTTAGATCCTTACTTAATAATAAGTATCCTTAAGGTTAAGTTTAATAAAGTACTTTATTTAGAAGAGCTAGTTAAGGATTTTGTTAATTAGAAGGAGAGGGGTATAGTTCTTAGTAGTTACTTAGTTAAATCCTAGTAATCTATAAATAGCCTTAGCTTATTTCCTTTCTTTAGGATAAATAGGATTAGCGCCCTTATTAGACTTATTAACAAGCGAATCTACCCCTTCTATAGGGCCTTATAGATATAGTCCCTTAACTTCTCTAACCCTTATTTAATTAATAAGTAGATAGGTTTAAATAGGGGCTTAGTCCTAGGCTCTAGGTTAATAGAGTAGCTCCTAATAGTTCTAAACTCTAGAGTAATTCTTATTACGTTAATATTAAATACTTTCTTAAAGTTCTAATACTCTAGTAAGATATTTATTTTAGTTTCCTTAATATCCTTAAGCTCCTAGGTATTCTCTAGGTAACTAGTAATTAATATCTAATTAACTTATAATACTCCTATAAGTACTACTTTTATTTTATTTTTAATATACCTAAGCTCCCTCTTAGGTATAATAAGGTAAATACTTTTCTTATATAAGGGAAAGGTTTAGCCTAAGTCCCTCTAATTAAGGTTAGGGTACTCCGCTATATACTAAGGGATTCTTAGGATAGCATTATAGCTATTTCTATTACTAATTCTAAAGTTATATAAAACTATTTACTAGTAATTATATTATTAGTTATTTAAATAACTAACTTTTATATATTATAATTAGATCCCTTAGATACTTATATTCTTCTAATAGGTTCTAACCTATTAGCCTCTAGTTAGATATTAGCTATAATTCTCTAGTTTATAATATTATTATTAGCTCTATAATTAATAATTATAATACTAGTCTTCTAGCTACTTATAACTCGGGCTTATATTATTACTTTAATATAATATAGCTAGTTATTATCCTATTAAATTATATATATTACTACCTAGTTCTCATCTAGTTACTCGCTAGGGTAGAGTTTATCTTTATAATAGGGTTAGCTACACTTCTTATAATATAAGTACCTTAGCGCGAGATAGCCTTTCTTTTTATAACTATAATAGATAATTTCCTTTTTAATATCCTATAGTAGGTCCTTAGTATCCTCTAGGTAGTTATTAGTATTACTATAGTCTATATTTTTCCTTATAGTTTTAAGTTACCCTTCCTAGTTAATAGTTTAGCTCTCTAGTTATTATCCTTTATTATTAGTCTCTTAGTCCCTTATTAGTGCCTTATATATCTATATATTAACTATAAGTTTAGCGTTTCTAGCTTTTATATTAAGTTTTAGTAATAATTCTAGTAATCTATTTGCTATAGTATAGTACTAGAGCTTAGGGTCTAGCTCAGTTATCATATTAGCTACTTAGATCTCCTCTAGTTATCGGTAGGGGCTCTCTGCCTTAATCCTTTTCATAATAATTAATAAAGCTCTAACATAATTATCCTAGTTATTAATAGGCCTATTTAAGCTAGGTTTATATACTAAGGGTCCTAGACCCTATGTAAGCTATACTATTAGTTAACTAATCCTTTATTATTACTCAAGTAATATCCTTTACCTTATTAATATAATTAATAGAGAGGTATAAGGTTTCTTATTTTTTTACTAATTCTTCTAAATACCTAGTAGTAAATAATACCTTTTGAAGGTCTAATATAATCTTATTTATTTTGAAATGTATATTAAGATTAAATATAAATTAATTAAAGTTAGTCTAGGTACCCCTTTATACTTAAGTATTAAGAGGTGCTTCCACTAAAATTCTAATTAATACTTCTTTGCTTTAGAGTTATTACTAATAATTACTTAATAAGTAATAGGGTTACTTATTAGAGTTAATAATTAGCTAGCTCTTAAAGCCTTAAGGTATTCCTATTTATATTTTAATTAAGCCTTTTCTTTCCTCTTTAATAAGCTAATCTAGTTTAGCTTCTATTAATTAGTTACTTAGTTCTCTATTAATACTCTTATTATTATTCTACTTAATAGGTATTTTATTCTAAGTTTAGCTATATAGTTATTCCTAGCTAGTAGGGGATCTTAAAAGTAATATTATATTTATCTCCCTAGTAAACCTATAAGTAAGTATTATATTATTATATATTATACTACTCTAATAATTTATACCCCTTTTAGTATAAATATAAGAGAAAAATATATTATAACTACTACAATATGGAATAATATAGTTAATATAATTAAATATAGCTAAGGTTAAATATTCTTCTCTAGCCCTCTAACTTACTATATAAGGGCTAGAGGACTTATCTAGGGGCTACCTAGTGCCTCTCTATATCTCCTAACTCCTACGGACTTCCCTAATATAGCCTGCTAAGCCCTTTTCCCCGCGATGTTATCCTGGCTCGTGATAGCTATGCGCTGTGCTCCTTGCTGCTTAGCAAATCCCATCTTGCGCTGCTGGTCTGCCCTCCGAAAGATAATACCGGGGCGCGTCATTGAGATGGCGGTAACTTGAGAATAACTGCAGGAAGTCTCATGCAGGAGGCCCAAAACGGTATGCAAACTTCCCGTTCGTCCGTTGCTGCTGACGGGGCTCGGTCAGCAGGAGTGTGGTGACACTTCTGAGAAGATCACTTGCAACTAGCCAGAGCATCGGGATACAAATTAAAGGGGTATCGGCTTGGCTCTTGATTGGCAAGGTGAGTCCGCAGTTCAATTCGAAGACGTTCTGCTGGTATCACAGCTCAACAATACGCCGTTAAATTACGACTTTCACGCATAGGCACTTCCAAAACATATCAATACAAGCCTATTACGAGAACAAAATCTAAGGTAAATAACTAAGTCTTTTCCTCAATATCTGTCCTCAGAGTTCAAAAGCAAGAAAAAGGCAAAAGAGAATGAGAACGGCCCGACTCGAACGGACAGCCTTCGGGACTGGAATCCGATACGCTACCATTGCGCCACGCCCTCTGATTGATGCTATCTTGAGGAAGCAATCTGAATAAATGGTGAGAGGCTAGTACGGCTGGCTGCAGGGCATTATTGTGCTGTGCTGTGTTGTGTTGTATCGTGAGCTCTCCGGGGAGCATGGGTAGTTGTTTGTGCTCGGAACAATCAGCACCTTGCAAGCACTGACCGATGCACACCGAAACCTTGAAAAGGGCCCCACTATGCAAGCTCAAACGGACAATCATGCCCCCGAACCGCGCTTTCACCTCGGTGAACCAAGCATTTCGCGACTTGGACTAGCCATCCACCCATGGCATTTTCCATTGAAGCACCACCCCAACTCTCTACAACCTCACCCCAACGACCTGCGCCACTCCGTTCTCTTCAAGCTTCTTGCACCATCAGTCCGCGACCGCAACCATGGACTACCAAAACCGCGCCGGCTCCAAGTTCGGCGGCGGCGGCGTAGCCTCCCACTCCGCGACAAACGCCGACCGCCGCGAGCGCCTGCGCAAGCTCGCCCTCGAGACGATCGACCTCGACAAGGACCCCTACTTCTTCAAGAACCACGTCGGCTCCTTCGAGTGCCGCCTCTGCCTGACCGTCCACCAGAACGACGGCTCCTACCTGGCCCACACCCAGGGCAAGAAGCACCAGACCAACCTCGCGCGGCGCGCCGCCCGCGAGCAGAAGGAGGGGAAACAAAACATCGACCCGGTCACCGGTCTGCCCGTCGGCGTCGTCGGCGCCGGCTTCGGCGCCCTCAGCCGCAAGAACGTCATCAAGATCGGGCGCCCCGGGTACAAGATCACCAAGATAAGGGACCCCGTCAGCAGGCAGCAGGGCCTGCTGTTCCAGCTGCAGTTCCCCGACATCAGCCCCGACGTCGAGCCCAAGTGGCAGGTCATGAACGCCTTCACGCAGCGCGTCGAGGAGCCGGACAAGAATTTCCAGTATCTGCTGGTCGCCGCCGAGCCGTACGAGACGTGCGGGTTCAAGATCCCCGCGAGAGAGCTGGACAAGAGGGAGGATAAGCAGTTCAGCTTCTGGGACCCGGACGCGAAGGAGTATTGGCTGCAGGTCATGTTCATGTCGGAGAGAGAGGAGAGGTATGTTGCTGCGCCGGGATTGAGTTCGCGCAGGTGAGAGATTTGCACCTGCGTTGATGAAGCGGGAAGGAGGACATTGGTGGGCCAATGTGCTCCAGAGCTACGTTGGCGGCACTTTGAATACCAAAAGGGCGGTCGGCTTAAGATGTACGAGATCAAAACACTCCGGGGAAAGGCGTTTGGCGCAGGATAGGGAAACGTAAGCTCTTTACACGCAGAGACGCGATCTGAGCTGACCACGAGAGGCTGCATGCGCGTTACCAGAATACCAGATTAGTTGACTTGTCACAAATGCATTATCTTTACTGCATTCTATTGCCCAACTGCCAACATTCATCCTCGTGTCTCCTGAATTTTGCGTCCGCATCCGTGATTTGTAGATCCATTCCGACTAGATATCACTACCATCCCCCCTGCCTCTCCCTCTCTGTCTCTCTCTCTCTCTCTCCCCTGCTCTTCCCAAGGCACATCATGCTTCTCGAGAGAATGCAACAAATTCTAAGCATCCACACCCCACACCCCAAACCCCCGAACCCACAAGGTAAGACCCCGTCTGCCCATCCATCTACAAGGCGATGTGTGCGATTTTGTGTCTTGATGCGAGTCCACGCCCTTTATGCAGTGGTTGGTGAAAACAAAAATATCGGAAAACGCAAGTCTTGGTAACATGAATCTGGTGTATCGGTTGGCAAAAAGCAAAATCGAGTACATGGGGAGCAGTCGCGGTCGTTGTCGCAAATAGAGTCCCCGCAGCTTCTTCAGTGCAAAAGCGATCTCGCCGCTATGCAGGCCACCAGCGATGCGAATGCTCATCTTAACGGAAGTTGTTGTCGAAGCGCTTGAAGGTATATCCAATGAAAGGCAAGCTCATCTCGGGCGATTCCTCAACTGCAGGGACACCCGAGCGAGCCTGCTGGATAGCCTGCGCCTTGAGCACGGTTGCGTTGTCTGTTTGGTCGATCTCGTCGGTCGGGAAATACGTGGTATCAATGGCGGACGTCAAGCGAGGCTCGAACGGCGCTCTTATGCGGCGCAAGCTGTCGAACTCGACGCCCCGGAAGAAGGAGTGGGCCTTGATCTCGTGCGCGCCTCCACGGCCAAGACGGTTCTCGGTGTTGCAGATCAAGCTAATCTTGTTAGATATTGTAAGATAATTGACACCGCAAGACTCACCTTCGGATCAGGTTCTCGGCCTCTACGCCGAGCTGGATGTCGTCTGGGAAGTACAGAGTCTGTCTCCAGTTGACAATTTTGCGGTACGTGTCGTGGCTGTCTTCGGCGCAGAAAGGAGGCCATCCCACCAAGCACTCGAACATAATGGTTCCCAATGACCACCAATCGCAGTCGAAGGTGTAACCATGACCAGTGAAAATTTCGGGTGCAATGTAGTCAGGGGTTCCGACGGTGGAGTAGGCCATCAGTCTTCTGGACCGACGCCAGTCGTTAATCTGAGAACGGTTGCTAACGGTCAGGTTGATTTGGTCAATAGCAACAGAGTTACGGTCTCGTGGTCTGTTAGACCGGCCTTGGAGCAGCTGTTGATAGTAGTTGTTGTCGTGCAGGCGGTTGAAGCCCGTTGACAGACCGAAATCAGTCAGCTTGACGTGACCGCCGCGATCCAGGAGAATATTATCGGGTTTGATATCACTGCAGTTGTTAGTCAGAGCATCTTGGCAAGGCGCATGTATCCTACCGATGAATGAAGCCAAGCTTATGGACCGCTTCGATCGCGAGAACAATCTCGGCAATATAGAACCGCGTAATGTCTTCAGAGAAGATTTCGTACTTGATGAGCATGGTCATCAGGTCACCTCCGGGCAAAAACTCCATAAGCATGTAGAGGAAGTATGAGTCCTGGAACGTCGTGTAGAGCTTGACGACCCATGGACTGTCTGACTCGGCCAAAATGTCACGTTCTGAGCGGACGTGTGCGAGCTGGTCCTTCTTGAACATCTCCGTCTTGATCAGAGACTTCATGGCGTAAACCTTGCCGTCACCCTTCTTCTGCACCAACTTGACCTCGCCAAAAGCACCCTTTCCGATAATCTTGACGGTGTTGTAGTTCTCGGGCTTGTCCTTTGTTCGCAAGAATCGCAGGTATTGACCCTCCTTACGGCCGGCGGTGGACCAAATCTGCTCGCGTCTCGACTGGCTCTGGTTGGGCTCCGAGAGCTTGGCTTCCATCTCGCTTTGTCTGCGCATCACACTGTTACCAGGCTGCGGAGGCAACCCCTTCACGTAATTACTCACCTTTGGTTCCTTTCGCGAGCGCGCTTCACACTGTCCTTGAAGAAGTCGGACGCCAGCTGGGTGCACTTCTTCTGGTTGCTATTGGCATTGGGTCCGTACTTCTCGTAGTTGCGCTCAGGGGCCGGGGCAAAGATCTCGGCAGACGTCTGCTGGTTCGGAAGAGGGGGCGTCGCATAGTGGCTGTATGAGGGATTCTGGCCGGAAGCGCCAGCAGTACGAGGTCGCTGACCAGGAGAGGGGCCACGGGAGCCGTAGGGCGATGGCCGCGCAGCACCGCCGAGGTTCTGGTGTGAGAATTGGTGGGCGAGGCCAACGTTGGGGTCATTGGTTCCCGGGGTGTTGGATCGCGGCTGGTAGGCGGCGTTGTAGTCGCCGTGAGACTGAGGAGCGTACTGGGCCTGCTCCTGGTTCCCCATGAAGTAGCCTTGCGGAGCGTAACCGGCGGCATACTGCTGCTGCTGCTGAGGCGGCGGCTGCTGTGGGTGCTGCATGCCGGGCTGTTGTTGCTGCTGCTGCTGGCCTTGGTGAGGGAAGACGGGCTGGGGAAAGGTGGAAGGCGTGGTGGGATACTGACGGTCGCCGCCAGGAGCCAAACGATCGTTATTGTTCCCGATGTTAAGATAGAGGCGGTTATTATTGCTGTCCATTGTACGTTTCGTCTTTACTCGGGGTACGCAGTGTGCAGGTGCGGGTACGGGCTGGCGGGCTGGCGGGCTGGCGGGCTGTGCGGCGGTGACTGGCAAAAGTGGTAGTTTAATTGACAGTACCGGTCGAGGATGTGTCCAGTCGGTGGTGCAGGTTCAGCGAGGTGGCAGCGACTAAACGGCGGGGAAGGGTAGCTCAGGCGACGACAGGTTGCAGCCGCGGGTCGTCCAGGGTCAAGGCGGGAGGTTGGCAGTATTGGGCTGGTGTGTCCGGGGCGGCTGTCGAGAAGATAAATTGCGGTGGGTGGGTGGATGGGAGGAGCCCGCTGATGCTAATTAAGAGTAGGTGCGAGCCCTAGTCGATGGGACGGCGACTGGTGAGATGTGCCGTCGAGGGGGGATATTGAGATGCTGACGATGATAATACGTACGTACCTACCTTGTGTTTCCTTTGATCCCGAGGGACTAATAAAAAGGGCTGGAGATATCTTTTCTTCCACACCGAAAGCGCGAAACGGGGTTGTTGATTCGTTGGGCGACACGGATGAAGGTGGCGGAGGTGAAGAAAGGCGCCAGGCTCTTGACTGGAAACACTCTTTTTGCTTTGCTTTCCTTTCCTTTCCTGCTCTTGGTCTCCTTGTACCGTCTCGAGGATTTTGACGGCGGCTAGGTTACCTTGGGTAGCTTAGCTTGGAAGTCGAGGTCTGAGGCGCAGGATGAGGCACCTTCAAGCAGGAGGAGAGGGATAAGAGGAGGGTGGAGAGGGAGAGAGGCAGGTGAGGAACGGGAGGAAGTTGAAGTCACGAGACCGGCCGGCGGAGGGGACACAGCGACCGTTGACGGAGGGTGAGTAAGAGCCAATCCAGAGTCTGAGCAGGGTCTTCCTCTTCAAAGGTTTGCTATGTTTGTGTCGAGTAAAGTCGACTGCTGGAGGTGGGAGGGAAGGGAAGGGCAAAAGGGAAGGTCTGACGACTTGGGATTGGGCAAGTCTTTCCAGGTCGGTACCTATGAAGTGAGGTACGGTCTAGGTAGGGGTCGAATCTGGGTAAGGAGACTTGGCGGAAAGGAGTACTTGGCCGTACAGGCAAAGTGAGGGGGAGGGGAAGTCGCGTGGTGTTATTATCTAGCAACCCCCAACACGCATAGAAGCATAGCAGGCAAAGCACCAAAGGACAGCAATTGGGATTCTAGCAGTGCATCTGCCTACCCCTGGCCTGGAGCAGGACAACACCAGACAAGACGTGACACTTTTCAGGGACTTAGCCGCCTCAGGAGACCCAAGCACTGGAGGCAAGAAGTGGAAGTCACAAAGCAACATTGAAGCAGGGCCGCCGCCGCGCGGGGCCTTGTTGGACCCCAATTACCCCTGAGAATTGGAGCATCTCTCGTCTGTGACTGGCTGATCGGCCGCAAGTGGGGTTCTCCAAGAATTCCTCCGCTGCAGCTGCAGCATCTCTGCTGCTGGATATGGATATGCCATGGAGAAGCATGTTACCTGGACCTTCTGCTTGTTGTGGAGGTCTTCATCCTTCACATTCCACCACGGCGTGCAGAGAACTGTAATTGATCTGTTGGTCTGTAGTATAACTCACATTCATCGCCTTACCTCCTCTCATTCATAGGTACTTATATCCGTCATCGTCCCGTTGGACCCACACGTATGCGGGGCGGGAAAGGAGCTGCGGCACAGGGGGGCCAAAAACCAAAGGTGAGGAAGATGCCGCTTCATCAATTCGCTTAAGCCAGACCTCCTGTCTCTCCTTAAGGACACCTACAGACACCTTAGTCTTACCTAGGAGCCCCCCTTTAGCATCCGCCATCTTCACCGACTCTTCAGCCTGAACAATCAATCAATACCAATCCAATACCTGCCACTGACATAACTTTTCAATCGTCAGCTCGCAGCCAATGAAGCCCGGCCCAGCTTACCTCATGTCCCACAAGCCGCCCAGCCTCTCCAACCTCCCACCTCCTCCCACCTTGACTTTTCCAGCACCAGAGTCAAACCCAACTGGCATGTTCAAACTGGCTTCAGCTACTCGAACTCAACACACCTTAACTTGTCAGACGCGACTTCGGATTCGCTCATCCGTCCGTTCCAATCCCCAGTGAACGGGAAGCGCAAGCCCTGGAGCCCGAGCCAGCGCCATCACTGGCCGGTGCAACCAACAACATCCCATCATCGTCGTCTCTCGCCTCTGCGATTGGCTTTTGACATCCAATCGTGCAACATCGTCTCGGCATCTTGCCGAAGCCCTCCGTTCCCTTGCCGTGCCGTCCACTCACTTATCCGACCCCGCGAACTTCAGCTTTTCGTAAACAGCCTTACCCTCAACCGTCGACGGGCGGGGGGCCGCGTCTCTTTCCCTCTGGCATTGACATGTTGCCGAGCTCCATCTCAAGACATGGATATCCCTCCCAGCACGTTCGTCTCTCCGAAGCCCTCCATCTCGTCTTTCCTTGCAAGAGACAGTGGAGTTGTAATCCGTACACCGCTTTAGACCTGCTTTATGCCAGAAAGCGCATCCAGATCGCAACAAACTCCGTCATCCCATACCGGCTTTTTTCTAGCTTCTTCCATGACACGACACCGGTAGCCTGGCTCTCTCGGGCACGAAGCATCACGGTTGACGACAGCAACGTCGTAGAACCCCGGGCCCAGCGCAAATAGCCATACCACAGACCGTTCCCGTGAGCTGCCGCTTACCTTACACCAAGACACAAAATAAGTGCTGTTACATCCGCCACCACATAAGCTTGTCGTGGCACATGGCAGCGTCGCATTCACGCCTTTTCTTCATGCTGCTGCTGGTGCTATACTTCAGTACTACTGCTCGACATCGCCCATCTCAGGGAGTAAACCCCCAGTCGCTCACCGTCTTCGCCTGTGTTTCACCGTCGCTCGCGTTCCCGCCACAGACCACGGGCCTAAAACCTCATGACCGCTCAGGACCCGATCTACAGATAGTGCAACCCGTTCTTACTTGGACTTCGCGTATGGGAACAACAGGGCAGTAACACCGCCACGCTTCCATGAAGCTGACGAAGACCCTCCAGCATAAGATAGCGGTAGGCTCAAGCGACGCCCTGTTCCTGTATTAGACTCTCGTATCACATCCATGATAGTGCCCATCGCCGCCCAATGTCAAACGTCCAGATTCCAATCCTCGCAATGCATTCCTCCTGCCATCGCTACTTTTTTTTTTTTCCTTCGTTCTTCAAACAGGTCGATCATGCATCCAGATCTGCCACCTCCATCTCAGCTGCCCTTCCAGCGTGGGTCAATCACATCACACAAGTCCCGGACCCAGCGACCGATGCTTCAGCCTTTCGGCCATTTCGGCGTAAGGCATGATTTCTTCGGACGGGATGCCGCTGCTTGCCGTCTTTGAGTCGGAGATGAACAAGACTTCCTTGTCAATTGACTTCGAGGTCTAAACTTACAGGGACGACGGGAAAAAAAAAGGGCACATCGTTGCAAGAAAACCAGCAGTGACAGCTCCCAGTATGCTTCGAGCACGGGCCTTAGTCTGTAAATAGAAGGCGGTGAAATGCATTAGCACGCCTTACCGCATTGGGACGGAGAGTTCCGATAATTCAGCGAAGCTCTTATCGCGACAAAATTTCCAAAAACCTCATTCCTGTCCCAGTCCAAGTCGACGTTTCCTGCCATTGCGAACGGCTCCCATCCGCCCGCCTGTTCTGCGTCTCTATCGCAGATACCCCAGGAACCACATATAGGATCTGAATCTCATCCCCAAATAACCCAGGATGGCGGACTTAAAGCCGCCTACGCCGCCCGAGGTACATATCCCCGCCATCCAACCTCACCAAGACACTAACTCTCACAAGGCACCCGCGCCCGCGGCCGCGGCCCCAACACCTACAACAACAACAACAACAACCGCACCCTCTGCATCTGCCTCCGCCGCGGAAGCTTACAAAGCCCCGAAACCGAACCCCATCTGGCAAATGCTTGGCATGCGCGGCCCCCCCAAACGCCTGCCCTCCCGCAACTGGATGATCTTCCTCTCCATAACAGCCGCCTTCTCCGCCGCCGTCATCTACGACAAGCGCGAGAAGAAGCGCGCCACCGCCCGCTGGGCCCGCGCCGTCGCGCCCCTCGCCTCCGAACCCATCACGAACCCCTCCCAGCTGCCCCGCAAGCTGACCGTCCTCCTCGAGGCGCCCCCCGGCGACGGCCTCCGCGTCGCCCAGGACCACTTCCTCGAGTACATCAAGCCCGTCCTCGCCGCCTCCGGTCTGGACTGGGAGTTCGTCCAGGGGCGGGAGCAGGGCGACGTGCGCGCCGCCGTGGCCGAGAAGATCCGTCGCAGGCGCGCCCGCGAGGAAAGGCCCGAGGTCGAGCTGCTCCCCACCGAGGAAAACATCCGCGACGCCATGAGGCAGAAGAACGCCGTGCCCGAGTACGACGGCCCCGGCGGCGATATCGTTATCGGGAGACATACGTGGAAGGAATACATCCGCGGCCTGCACGAGGGCTGGCTCGGCCCGCTCGACCCGCCCCCGAAGCCCGAAGAGCAAGCTCCCAAACCAGAGACAGAGACGCCCGAGGGTGATGAGGAGAAGAAGAAGAAGGAAGAGGAGAAAAAGTCCTCCCGCCCGCCGCAACCCGTCCCCCACAACTCTCCAGACGACTATCCGACCGCACACCTCCCGCTCCTGATCCCGTCAGAATTCTCCCCCTCGGAGCCCATCCCCTTCCCTCACCTCCTCGGCTTCAGCGGCACTCTGACGCGCATGCACCGCTTCCTCACCCGTCGTAGACTCGCAGACGACATCGGGCGCCAGGTCGCCGCCGCCTGCTTCGCCCACGCGCGCGAGTGGCGCGAGGACATGTCCAGCCCGGACGCGCCCTACGAGCAGCAGCACGCGCTGGAGCACGAGGAGAAGGACTGGGTCAAGAGCGCGTGGAAGAAGCCCGAGGAGGCCAAGACGGACGAGGAAAGGGCTGAGCTGTCCACGGAGCGCATATGGATCTCCCCGCTGGTCGTCGACCCACGCATCGTCGAACGCATGCGAAGGTTCGAGATCCGACCAGAAGACGAGGAGCGGGCGCGCGCGATTGAGGTTCCTGAGACCGAGGTCGAGGGCTGGATCAAGGGCAGCTTGAGGGCTGTTGGTGTTTGGGGATGGGAGTATTTCATGGGCGGGGGACCCAAGGGACCTAATGTTGGCAATGTTGACGAGGAGTAATGGCCGTTTGCCGGTTGAGTCTAAAAAAGGTGGGTGAGTGAAATGTATACTATCCCGCCCGCTGCGGACGCGGCGGTTGGCGTATTTTCTTGTAATTCTAGCTCTGCTTTGCTGCATGGACGGGCGTGGGGAGGCATTATAGATTCGGGCTGATCAGCCTCCGCTTGATACGATTTCCACTGTACACTCCTCTTCGATCAACTCGTGTTTCTGCTGCCGCCTTCTGCACAATGTGGGCTCGAGGTCTCACGTGTCGGCGCTTTCGTCAATAGGTCAATGGTATGACAGGCCTCCTCAATCGTCATCCGAGTCAGATCCATACGCAACAAGCCCAAGCTTGGGCTTTGCAGGCGGACTCTCCATGGGCGTCTCCTTCACAACCTTCTTCTTCTTATCACCCTCGTCCCTCTTCACATCGCCCGACTTCTCAGGCCCCTTCAGAGCACCACCATCCTTCCCCTTCTCTCCAGACTTCTCCCTCCGGACCCCAAACCCCCTCTCCTTCTTCCTCCGCTTCCTCGGTCCAACAGCCCAATCCTCCTCCCCTCCATCGCCGCCCTTCTCCACTTCCTCCTCAGCCTCCCCGTCACCGGGCCTCTTCGTCTGCTGCGCCTTCCGGAACTTCTCGATCCCCTCCTCCGTCTCCCTCCGAACCTTTTCCTCCTCGATCCTCTTCTTCTCCCTCACCTCGTCCAGAAACTCAATCTCGTCATCATCCAATGGCCGGAACTGATTCTTGATCTTGTTCTGCTCTTCAAAGGCAGCTTGTTTCGCAGCTGAACGTAGAAGTCAGCGAGTCAAAACTCTCTCCCGGCTAGACACGAGAGATACCATCAAGCTCTCAGACACAAACCACCCCCACCTACAAAGCTTTCCTGGAAAGACGTTCAACGAGAGCATGAACAAAACATACCTTTGTTAGCCTGCAGAACATCATAAAGAGTCCTCTCACCGCCCTCGACAGCATTCACCCTAGCCTCCTCCCTCCTCTTCCTCTCGGCCTCAAGCTCCTTCTGCACGGCCTCCCACTCGGCATTCTTCTTCGGCGCCTGGCCCGACGCCGCGCCAGAGGAGGATGAAGAGGAGTTATTCTTCTGCTCCGCGACGGCCTCGCCCGTCTCGGCGTTGATCGCGCCCGCGGATACGAAGCGCGACATCCTATTTCCCCCACCCAGGTCGCCCTTTTCAACACCTCTTCCCACTCCTTGCTCTGCTCGAGATTTTGCTTCTTGCAAATCTGTCGACAATCCGGGCACCAAAGCCAATGGATGAAAGGGTTAGCTGAGGTTGTTCCCACGTCCCTAGACTAACTAGGTAGACGGCAGTGCAGACGGTCCGCCGACGCTGGAACAGATGCGACTGTGGAGGGTTTCGATAACCAGCGACTTGGCACGATGGAATTCAGTTTCTGCTGTTCTTTGTGTTGAGTGTATCCGAGAGTTTCTATGGATATGCGCAGGGCAGCATTGTTTCGCTGTTTGTGAGACCGCTATCGAAGGTTGTTGAATGGTAAATGCACGCGCGAACGTTGGAAGAACCGACGAATCACAGCCTCCCACAATCCACGGCGTCGTTGGCGTCCCCACCTCACTCACCTTCGCACTCCAACCACGGCTCAAGTTGAGCCGCTGAACTGCGTCTAAATAGATGTCCTTTATGAGCTCGTCCTTTCCCAAGTCCTCATCTCTCGTCTTTCGACCTACGGTCTTTTTAATATTTAATCGAATGGATCGATTTGGCCACAATTTCTTCCATCACGGTAAACTCATTACTTTTTGCATATCCCCCAAATCCATTAGATACTATGTGCAGGAAAGGGACG
The DNA here is from genome assembly GCA_026260285.1 of Colletotrichum sansevieriae. Taxonomy (NCBI): domain Eukaryota; kingdom Fungi; phylum Ascomycota; class Sordariomycetes; order Glomerellales; family Glomerellaceae; genus Colletotrichum; species Colletotrichum sansevieriae. Next base: position 66,896 of record JAOQIF010000093.1, read on the forward strand.
CTGCGGAACTTCGTTCATCATCTCCACAAAACATCTAATAATTGTGATTGATATCACAAGGTACCCATGATCACGTTGTTTGTGGTTCAACTGTGTTGTGTATTTGTCTGTTTGTCTAGGACTGACATCTTGCGATCCCTCAGGGCGTGCCCGTCGCGGCGTCTTGCACGCGTTTTTCCGATTCCCAGCTTTTCCTTCCCATTCTCTGTTTCCTAGAGCCGTTATCCAAACCGAAGATATAGCGTCGTCAGGTCTCGTATCATGCTGTATGGGCTTCACCACGCTCGTGTATACCCATGGCCAGCCGACGCTGCACGCGATTGAAGGTTCGTTTGTATCCAGTCCCAATGGTTTTGTTTTCTCCAAAATCTTCCCAAATCGTAAACCTTGTTAAACCCCACAACCCATGGCTGTCTACAAATAGAAGAACAAGCCCGCATTATCTGCTGCCCGTCTGATAATCATACCCCGTAGCCATACCGCTCTCTAGTGAATGCCAAATTGACATGAAGAAAGTGGAAAGAGACGTCTAAGAATGTCATAAACAGAGGTCGAGGAGGATGCTGTGCAATGGCCGTCCCATTCTGGGCCGGGCCGAAGTCGCAAACCAACCCCAAACGAGACCTGGTAACAAAGTAAAAAGAAACTCCAAAAAAACCTGCCGGGGGGATGGACCCTCCGTTTTGACCAGCGTGTGCAATGCAGAACACCTCTCCCATGTAAATCCCAATTTTTTTCGTTCTTCAAACACAATGACCGCACACAGCCAGCAAACTCATGATCCGTATATACCTCCGCTCAGGCACCTTGTCTTTTTTTGTGCGCCAAAGGCGACCAGTACACTCCGACAGCAAGCTCGCACTTGGATTACACTAGGCCAACCGACTTCGTGAGGCAGCATCCAAACCCGAGGAGATGGCGATGTGCCGGGTCGAATGAATTACAACAAAACCATATAATCTTTTCGGCGTACCACAAAGGAAATATTGGAAGCAAGTGAGAGAACAATGTTCGGTGCCTCTCGAGTCCATCCCGAAGACCTGAGTCGCATACTACGCATCGTAAGTGTTCGGGCGGCGTATCGATCTGTGGGATACAGGTGTTGTCGGTAGCCATCGTGAGTTGAAAGGCGTCGACTAGGCCAGAACCAAGTACGAGGCATCGAACAAGGCCGCCCACTACCACACACAAGAATAAGAACCTTAGGATCTATCGACCCAACTCCGGGGGGGAATCGCAGGTGGTGTCCGTAAAACGCCAGTGATGAAATTTTTGTCCGTATACCAGTGGGCTTAAATGAAATTAAAGAAATAAGTCATTAAGAGCCGGTCGCTCTATCTCGAGCATCGACCTCCGACATGCTTCTGCAACGTTGTACCCGGCAGATCTGCCCAGCACGAGATATTGGTAGAAAGTCGGCGGTGTAGAGGCGAATCCGTGCCCATGTCGTGATGGCTGAATGCCGGCGTGGAGACCATCCGGTCAAATAACCGCTTCCGGTTTCTCGTCGTGAGAGGGTATCTGAAGAATGCAAATGTATCGTCATGCCGAAAAAAAAAAAAAAACAAAGCCCGCGTTCTCCGATGACGCAAGGCCTCCCAACCTTTTCCGATAACAAAATCTCTGCCAATTTCATTGTGGCGGTCGTCCCGCAAAGTATTATGATGGGCTTAGCCCATAACAGGCTGGCTGAAGCCAGGGTGCCCGAAGTAGGCAGACGGCTTCACAACAGGTCCGACACAGCTCGCACAGCTGCACTCGGCAACACCATGCTCCCACATGGGTTGATTGTAACCATAATGGCCCGAGTAGGTCTGGTTGTGGCGGTGGCCGTAGTAGTTGTGCGAGGGCTGCTGGTAGCGAACATTCCACTGAGCATTGGCAGCGGCTTGTGAGAACCACTCGTTGTATCGGGCGTTAGCCGATGTGGCCGAGTTGATGTACTCGGGCGTGCCATAGCCAGAATCGGGAGGCGTGAGTGGTGCAGCCTGCCAATTCCAGTTGCCGTAAGCCTGCTGATGTGCAATTTCGTTGCGCTTGATAGCCTCGTAGCGCTCGTATTCAGCTGCCTGCTGCTGAACAAAGTTGTGATACGTGGAGCGACCGCTGTATCTGTTAAGGCTGGTGTCGATAGCGGGAACGAGCCTCTCGCGGTTGGCACGGGCAGTGGCTTCGTCCTTGAGAATCTTCCACTCATCCCAGCTGGCGAGCCAAGCCTTGTAGTCCTCGCTGCAGTCCAAATTGACATACAAACGCCATCCAGACTGCTCCAGCCACTCATGTTCCAGAGCGTTGAGCTCGGCGACGGGAATACCGCTCACCTCCGACCACGATCGGTTCTGAAAGGTGTTGTCATCCAAGAACTTGCTGCCGAGCAGCAGAGAGACCGTCAACATACGCCAGATCTGACCCTCGGGAACAGTGTACGCCGCGTTGTTCTGCTTGAGAGTGTTGACCCGCTTCGCAAGGTAGTTCATACCAAGAAGGATCGTGCTCTTCGGCAGTCTGGTGGACGATAGGATCTGCGACACGAACTTGCGGAATGGCGGCGTAACAACGGAAGTAGTCAGAGGCGTGACGACACGGGTAGCCATCTCAGCAACGAACTCAGCCATTTGATCGACCTCGTAGTCGAGGACGGCACATACTCCTCCGGGCATGGCGGCGTTGATGAAGTGTGGTCCGACGAAGATCGTGACGTGACCTTTGTCGGAAGAGAATCGCACGAGGGACCCGGTTAGACAATCAGCGACAGGAGCGAGGAGCACAGCGTGCTAGCCTTGGTATCTCAGGCGAAGGAGAAGAGATTTCGGGTTGGTGAGAGATATAGGTGACGCTGGCCCTTAGTGACCGAGAACAGCCATCAAGGGTTTTCGTGACGAACGACTTCGTGAAATGAGCGCCTTTCGATGGAGGCGACGAGAATGTAGGTGGGTCGAAGATGATCGCCGATTTTACTGTTCACGACGCGGGAAGACTATGTAGTGGCTGGGCCGCTATGAATACTGAGGATAGCTGACTCGGAAATGGATACTGTAAGGGAGACAGTGTCGTCGAGGCGTCAGGGGAAATCTCAAGGGCGCGAGACACCGGACGAATAGCGTCGGGTGATAGGGAAAAAAGGGAGCCGTAGCAAAGTCTGAGATGGTGAGTGTCAGCGAGAGCGTCCCAGAACCAGGAAAACTTTGACTGTCTGTGCCTGTGTCTGATACACAAGCTTCGTCGAATAATGCGTCAAGTAGTGGCGGGCCGGTATTGAAGTGCTCCAGTGCTTGGAGGTTACTTGGGTAATGGCTGCAGTGAAGGATATCCCCTGTGGGAAACAAATGCGGTCGATGTCATGCAAGCCTTGCAAATTTGGCACCCGGAGGGCATGGAGCCCAGCTGTTGTTTGGTATTTGATCAGAAGCTTGGGCGGTGGAGGGTCGGCTAGGCAATGTTCGGGGCAGCGCGCGCAAGGCCCAGCCGAATCGTTGGCGTCGCGTGTTGCGAATGTTTTGTGGTTGATCGGGCATAATGAATAGGACGAAGCTCGTGGACCAGACACTGGGCAAGAGAATGGCGACGAGACGGAAATATCGAGACGATGGCGAACTTACCTGAGAAAGGAAATGTCGGATGGTTTCGCGATGCCGTGGAAACGGAGTACTTGGAGAAATTCGCCCGAGGGCGAGAAAACGCAGGGGTAAGTGAGGATTTTGGTAACTCAGTTGTACAGCTCGTAAGATAAATCGACCGTGTATTGCGGTGGGTGGACGGAGCAACAGACGTCGATTCGGCAACAAATCGCGATGTGGGAGGAAGGTAAGAACCTGAATCCTGGGGGTCAACGACTCGAAAAGGGGATTCGTGTAGAGTCGAGGACAGTTGATTTCGTCGTGATACGGCGGATTCGAAGGTTAATGGTTGGGAGAGGAGAGGGTTGGGGAGGGAGGAAAGGGAAAAATCCGACGGGAGGAAGAAATTCGAGGAGTGAAATGGATGAGACGGGTCGGGTTGGGATGGATGAGATGGGGACGGGGATGATGGGGACGGGGGTTGAGGTTGGAAGATTAGTGGAGCGAGGAATGATGGCGGCGTGCGTATGAACGGAGGCGAGAGGGCGAGGACGAGACTGGGTTTGGTCCTGCTGCTGGAGGTACGGAGTACGGTAACATCACTGGATGCTGAGCTGGAGACTGGCACTATGGAGACGAGGCGCGGCAAGGTGCTGCGGTACTGCGGTACTACGGTACTACGGTACCCTTACGGCGGTACGCCGAAGGAGAGGAAAGAGGAGGTAAGGTACACTAGGTTGTCGGTACCTGGCCGTGGTACAGACACACAAAGCCGCCTAGCAATTTAGAGGAGCGGTTCAACAGAGGGGAGGGTGGTAGAGTTGGCAGGGGGCGGGTACATGAGTTGCGGCGGGACCTTGGTGAACAACGATGTACCAAGCCAAACGGGGGCAAGAGACCGACAGGCAGAACCAACTGTCGACAGCTGGGTGGGTTTGAATAAGCAGGGGTGCGGCGGCAGTGACGAGGACTTGGAACCAGGTCAGAACAAGGGAAAGGGGTGGGGGGGGAACACGGGCTCTGCATCACCCAGAACTCATTCAATTAGAAGTACCTAATTAGTAAGGTAGTGGCAAGATATGCCTCAAGTCAGTTGGTGTAAGGCACCTTGCCCAACTTACCAGTGCAATACAAAGTAGCTCACTGGGCTAATCAACCTTCAAGTCAGAAGTTATCTCAGATGAACTTGAAGTCCATTCCAAAGGACATGTTCCGAATGAGAAAGTCGAGCCCTCCCAGGCTGTTTCAGATTGGGACTTGGAGTGACTGGCAACCACCGCGTGCTGGTCAGGCTGGGAACTGGCAATGAGCAACAACGAAAAAGAAAATAAAATAAAATAAAAACCAGGAGTGGATCCTCCCTGCCCTGAATTTACCGTGGAGACGGCAGGGTGACTGACCATGACCCCGATGGACGATGGATTGGATGTGGAACGTGGACCGCCCGCGCCCGCTAAAAGAAAGGTACGGAGATACCTGCTCCCTGGTCTGAGTATGTATGAAAGGAGCCGGAAAGACGAAGACGAAGGAGCGTCGGAGTCTTCGTCGGTACGTACTGCATCTGCGACCTCGTTTTACACCCTGCACAGGCATCTTAAAGGTTAGTGCAGTAAGGTCCCACTGTTATCGGGGTTTTAGAAAACAGCATAGGTTGATAACAGTGGCCCCCTCGATGCGCTAACCTTTGAGATGCCTGCGGAGGTGTAGAACGAGAGTGGATTCCTCGACGTCCAGATTCAACGTCAAAGAGGGATAGGGCGCTTTTTTTTCTTCTGCGACCCCACACTACGACACCGCTGGAAACTGGGAGACTGAAGACTGGCGGTCATTGGCCGGTGACGACGGGAGAGTTATTGGTTGCTGGCTCCGACCTGACAGTGGACTGCGAAAAAGGGTGTGTAAGATGCCTTACCTTGCTTCATCCGCAAAGGTGTGGTGGGAACAGTTGACGGAAGAGGTCGATGGACCGCGGATTACAATCTTGATACCTGACTAAGACAACCTCAAAGGAGCAGGCAGGCAGGCAGGCACAAGAGAAGGAGGTGCCTGCCCCTAAAGAATACGTCCACAGCATCTAAAATAGGTAGCTAGATACCTTATTATGTGAAAGACACTTGGAAAGGAAGGAGAAAGAGGCAAGAGGTAGGATTCAGAAGCAGAGAACCTTGAGGTTAGAGGCTGGAACAGACAGCAAGCAGGAGCAGAGGAAGACAGGAAAGCAGGAGTAGGCAGGAAGCCGGAGGCGGGCAGGCAGGAAAGGTAGCAGCAGCAGCAGCAGGACACACACCAAAAACACCCATCCACAGACATCGTACCCAGTAGTCCACAGTACCTGCCTCATTACGGGCGACAGACAGCAGGTGCCCTCCTAGCCCCTGGTGATCGTTGTTACTATTGCTGGCTGGCTCTGTTCCTGCTGGCTGCTGCCGCTCTTGCTTGGTGCGTCAAATTTGGCCAGCGCTAGAAGTGCTCCTGCCCGCGTCATCTTCTTCCCTGCCTTCTCCTCCAATCAAACCTTCAAGAGTGGACCTGCCTTGCGGGCACCTTGGAGGCAGAGACCAGGGTGTGTGTCTGATTGGTCGGGTGGCTACAACTCGCAAAGTGAGCTCCCCTCTCCCCGCTAAAAAGCCACGACACTCACACCAAAAACAGAGACGGGAATGGAAGCAGACGAAGCACCGGAAGAACGAGATTTTACGCTCTAATTACCATCTCGACTCTTGAGAGGTACTGATCGACAGCCGTATCCGGACATAGCATGCGTCTCCACGTCGCCGTCTAACGTCGGGGCGGAACAGCAAAGCTGACGGAGCCTGCAACCCATGACAATCTACAGCACATCTCGATTCTACACCACAGTACCAATAAATTCTCAAGTCGACGTTCCTGTCGATAACCCATCATCAATAGTCGGTCCACGACAGTCTATCGCACCAAGACATATTCGTCTTGACTTGTACCCTCCCATCTAACTGGTTACGGGACTCGGCAGTACACCCCGGGCGTGACAGATATGACACCCGCGAAAAAGCCAGCAAGTCATCCGGCACTCAGAGAGAAAAAAGATTCTTCTAGATGTACCGACAAATATTGGGCTGGCCATGTGCAATTTGTGCCCATTGCTTGTGCCTTGCATACCGCTCAAGGAGGCTGGGCTGTCGCGGGTAAAGCAGGTATTCTAACGACCCAGCTCGCTGAGGCAACCTTTCGGATACTTTGTTTTTCATCTCCTGCCTGACCGCCCGGCTTTATTTTTCCGCCCAATATTCTAACAAATCTCCTGCCGACTGGGGACGCCTTTCCTCAGTATAGATTACCTACAGCGCACACATCACATACCAAACAACCAGCAGAACATGCCCTATGGACCGCTGCCTGTAATTATACAACTGCAACTGACAAGGAGCTTAGTCTTCAACCGTCTGTGCCAGTGGACTGTGCCCCTCATCCGATCTGCTGGGTAATCGCTGCCGCCCAAGTTGTCTCTACTCACTCAATACCCAGGCTATGACGAGGGGACGCATCCCAGCATCCTCCACCGACCGTTGTGCACTGCTGAAACGTCAGCATTTCCCTCAACTTCTCTCTGTTACTGATGCCTTCGCTGGCAAGCCCGGGATGACATCGACGGGTCATGACTGCGGGTGTTGAACTAGACCCATATCGCTGCGTCTAGATGCTCAAATGGAACGCCATGAAAGCCAATTTGCTCAGCGCCTCTTTTCACCAACACTTGCGGCTCATCGCAGTCGTTTGATGCGTCAGTCTGCTCCGTTTTGCCACAGAACGGCAGCCAATGCGGGCTAAGCTACTTCGGGCAAGAGGATGAAGCAGCAAAAAAAAAAACGCACCACATAGCAAAGTCCAATTTTGCAATTTCATTGCAGGCAAGCTCAAGAATTATTCCTGCTCGTCGTTACCCTCGAATAAATAAAGCAATACTACGGGCTCTCCAAACGAGGCTAGCCAAACGCGGCATTTTGGCACATTTGATGTTCCCGCAGCATAGCTCAGCAAGTTGCAAAAACAAATCTACAATTTCATGACAAATACCGCACGCTCCAGCGGCTACGATACCGTGCCAGCTAGCAGTATGAGCTGGATTCTCTGGATGCACCCCCATAGGGTTGTCAATAACGGAATGATCCACCGTCCCAACATGACTTGCACTCACTTTACGCAGAACCACCAGAGAGAGAGATCTTGCTGTAGTACACGAATAACTCTCCGACACTCTTTCGCTATTCGCAAGCAAAACATACGAAGAACTTCAGGTCCAGGCCTTTGCTTGGCCAATGCTGCTGTTGGTATCTTGTTTTGCGCGCCAATGGTCGATGGAGGCATATTTGCTTTTTTTTTCTCTAACATTCGAACGCCCTATTTCTTCTCTCAACAATCAGCCATGTTCGGCGTGGTGGTCCATGCTGGGAACTATGGCAGGCCAATATTGCAGTCTAGTTTGGGTATAGCCACAGCACTGGGCAGCAGAGGATCCGCCCAGCCAACCCGTCACTCTTTCTTCATCTTTTTCGTCCAGGGATGGCGGAGGCTGTCCGTGCCATCGCAGCACTCGCGCCGGGAGTTGCTCGGAACCCAGGGGCCAAAGCAAACCCAGACATCGACTGTTCAAGATCGCGGTGCTGGCAGGCACAGGCCATCTACGATGCTTTCGAGCTGACATAACCCGGCCCAGCACAACCAACGCGATCGTGGGTGTTTTCAATCACGTGCTAGCATTCGATGAACTCGTCAGAAACGACGCAGGCAAAGGTGCAACACAAACGCGAGGGCCTCTATTTTGGACCGTTTTGACGAGACACGTAACGGCGAGGCACCGAGGCATCGAAATGGAAATGACAATGTCGTCCGCCCTTGTAACCGTTGACGAGACGACTAGCTTCCGCGCCTGAAAAAATCAAATGCGAGATCTCTGATTGGGCTTTCAGAGCCAGTGACAGCCCGGCCTGTCGAATTGCCCAGGCGGTCTACATAATTGGACGCGCCAGTCAACGTCGCTGATGATCAGGGTGATGATCAGCTATAGCACGCACACGAAGTAACAGGTCAGCATGTCAGTCTCTGCTTTACCTCAGTACAGAACTCGTTACGCATCTAGTATTCCGAGTCATTCTGGCGAATGATGGTGATCGGAAGTACAGCGGTTTGGAACCAACTGTGGTCCGGAGGGCACTTCACTGATTCGGCGGCTTCTCATTTCACCTCGATCCAGAAATTCAGCCGGTCAGCCCGGTATCTCGTGAGCACACCCCTGGCGTGAGCCGTGGACAAGGTACAGTGCGTTTCCTCGGCTCTGGAAGCACAGTCGCTACTTCAGTATGGCAGTGCGGCGTGCCTCGTGTTGAGCAGACGCGTGGGCCGCAGTAACCCTGAAGCGCTTCACCAAAGATTTTTCGACACCCCGTTAGCATGCAGGACGTGATACCCTGGAGAAATTCTCTGGCGCAGCCACCTGACAGGAGAGGTTTTTTTCCGCAAGGGTTGTTGGCTTGCGGCCTTCCAGCTGTCAGTCAACAAGGTCGCGGTACGTAACTTGTTGACTTAACTTGAATCCGCCAGACCAGGCTTCAAGGGTCACAGACTCACAGGCAACATGGAGGAACCTCCTGCTTTGCGCCTGTAGCGCCAGGCTCTGGCCGTCCGGTGTGCCATCGTCTTTGGCTCTGTTCTCTTGTAGCGCCTGGTCTATGAATATTCGGTCTTCCACTTCCGCCAAAGACCTGACTACGACGCTACGGGATGCTAAGGAGATTGGACCCTGAAAATGCATCTCACGAGGACAGACAAATAACTTGGCCAGGATGAAGGTTTCGCGTTGCCAACGGTCAAGGTTCTGGAACTAATGACAACTCATCCCTCGTCACTGGTCGCATGTCCGCGAGGTGTACTGCGTATATACGTTCGATTTTCGTCACTGGGTACCAGGCCCCAAGATCTCGAATGCTGGGATGCGTATTCAACAACGATACGATAGCCCACGCGGTTGCGGCCCATATTGGATGCCGAGAAGACGCTAAAGGCTAAAGTGGTCATTCCCGACCTCGTTAGACTTGTGTGCCTTTCCAAGGGTCCGACTCCACCGCGCGCACCCATCTCTAGCGGGTGGCAGGGCATCAGGGCTTCGTCAAATCCGAAGTGGACTCTCCACTCGGGCCAGACAACGAGGAGCTATCGCGCCCGGCCATTCGAGTTCATGAACTTTTTTCGTCTCCTGTTTTATGACGCTTCCCCTCTTTTTAGCATGCCAAAAGCCACCGTGGATCAGATTACCTGCATGTTGGGAACATCGGGCACCTTCACCGCAACTAAGTTAGAGGGGAACCCGGGACGGGGTGGGCACGGCGAGCACTCGAATCCGATCAGATGCCCCTCGCGTACGAAGACCCGTCACAGCACCACGTTCAGAAGACGAAAGATTGCTGATGACAGGCAAAGCGCAATTGCCGACAAGAGATTCGCGAGCTCATTCATGGGAAACTGGTTGATGAGTAGCGGTATTCGGCGCCCCCCTGCACGGTATTCGGCACCCCCTTAAGCCTATTCGGGCAGGCACCGCCACAGACGGAAGGCCCGCGCCCGGATTAACCCGCCTACCGGGCGCTAGATTTTTTTGGGGTGCAAGTCACCCTCCTAAATAGCGCATCTCCTGCATCCCTCTTTCTACATCACGCGTTATATGTTGTTATTAGAGTGAGCGCTATACTAGTGTCGCGCTTAGGAGGAGTACTTAGTGCCCAGGGTCCCCGGCGCCCGGCAGAATGGTTATTCCGGGTGGCATCGTGGCTTGCGCAGCTGTGCCTGCCCGAATAGGCTTAAGGGGGCGCCTGATAGAGAGCCCAAATCTCCAGATGCTAAGGGCTGACCGACTCGAACCAGGGACCGCTAGCCGGGAAGACGCTGAGACCGACTCCCTCCAAGCTTCTTTGCTCCTTAGCTAGGTGACCATTTAACGAAGATTTTCCAGGGTCCAAGGAAAGTGTGCAGATTGACTGGAAAAATTTTGCTCGCGTGGGCTGATCATGGCTGGTCGACTCAAGTCGTCATGATGGAAAGGCGATCTTCTCACAATCCTCCCTTTCTGGAGCGAGCTATTTCGTTTCTCATCGTTTCCCTTTGCCAAAGCCGTTACCGTCCAGACCGAGAAAAGGCCTGTCACCTGCAGAGAAGCTCCTCATGAACCAATGAACGCGCTTGAAGGCAACGGCAGCTTTGTCATCGAGCACTCCGCTGTCCAATGCCTGCCATGGAGTCATGGACCGCGTTCTCAACCTCCTTTCTCCTGCCGTCACACAAAGTGCAGCACTACTCGCTGGCTAGCACAGGCTACTACTCGCCCGTTTGAGTCCCGTGTGCCCCCGGCCGCCCAGCAGATGCACGAACGGGCGGGCCTGGTTGAACCTACCATACCATGGCTGCGGCATGTCTGCATACCACTTGCAGCTCCCATCGCCCGACGGTTCCGCGTCGTCAAGTGCACCCATCCTCAGGGACTGTTGCTCTCGGTTCCCATTAGCTGGAGGAAGCTGCTACAAGGTCGGGTTGTCTTGCTTTTGACACATCGTGCCGGTGGTGTGGGGATGCCGACAGCCAGCTGAGACCCGAGGGAAATCAGACACAGGGCGTCTGGTCTCTTTGCCGCCAGCCTTGCAGTGTCTGCGATCAGAGAAATCCAAGCAGTCGACTAGGTGTCACTACATTAAGCTGCCATGGCACGGCACTCACGCATCTAGCTTACAAGCGATCGTTGCCCGACAGTTGCATCCGCCGTGGGACAGGAACGCTCATCCGAGGATGGATTGCTTCCCATTCAGCTGCCTCATTCCCTGGTATTAGAACATATCAAACTGCGCATTTTACGAACAACTAGGACTTGTTACGTTCTCCTCTAACCCGCAGCAGAGCGTGGGACTTTGGATGCCGAGTTTCGGGGCCACCCAGCCTCCCTCCGCTGCGGCAAAACTATTGCGGGCGATGCGGTTGGAAGGTGCAGCGAACTGATTAGAAATGCCCTCGCCGGGCAAGGCAGGCGGTCGTTCACTGGCTAGGTCCCACTGGAACCGGTGGATCGGATGTTATTTACCGCTGTCCTGGTGGAGATGGGGAGTTAAAATGCCGCTTCACACTTTTGAACCCTCGACTGTTGCAACGGACGAGTCGACGCTACCTCACAGAATGTCACTACTGCGCAGTTATGGCAGGACGACGGCGCCTGCGACCTCTCGAGAAAGGCCTCGCATGGGTACTACGGAGACTTGGACAGGCCCAGGAAGAGGATCTGTCGGGGTCAAACACGCCCGCACTTGGCCTCCGTACAACTGCAGTATAGCATCACCGTCCGTCACTCGTAAATGTTGTTCAACCCTCTTGACGTAGTGGTGTTCGCCACAGCCCAGCCCGTGACCCCTTCCTCCGTCAATGAACCCCTCGAACTGGTCCGGGGGGGGGGGGGGGGGGGGGGGGGGGGGGGGGGGGGGGGGGGGGGGGGGGGGGGGGGGGGGGGGGGGGGGGGG